>PVKM010048880.1:0-11102 GCA_004027735.1 Carollia perspicillata
TATGTCTTAAAATTGGGGAATAGGGGCATTTCTGATCTCAAGGGCTTCATACACCGTAAGGTCGATGATGGCCAAGCACCTTCCGAGCCACCAGTGGGTCACCTGACAGCCATTCAACAGGCACAAGGCCCACCCAGAACTTCGCTCCACTCCAGACTCGGGGCTGCCTTGCGGGCGTGCAGGCTGCATGGTCACACAGGGCACTGGAGTCAGGAGGGCCCCACTCCTGGTGTAATACTCTCCTGCCTCTATCTTGACACTTACTAGTTTGGGAATAAGGGGTCCTGTATTTTCATTCTGCTCTCGACTGATGTAAGTTATCTGTAGCCAGTGTTCTCCACACTGCTTACCCAATGTGGACAGACTTGCAGCATTTCTAGGACTTTCTCAGGGCTTTGAGGCACAGGGTGAGCCCTGGAAGCCCAAGGGTGCTGTGGATGGCAGACCCCTCACACGCCTTTGGGGGCCTGTGGTATTGCACAGAACCAGCCTGGCGACATCTTCCCACCCACCCACAGACACTAAGTCGGGAAATCACCACTCAGTGGCAAACACCCAAGTCCACCAAAGTGGCCAAGACCTGCAGAAGGAGGTATGAGGACAGTGGGGCACAAAGAAGCTAGGAGACAGCTCCATCTGGGTGAGGAGGGGCTTCCAGAGGGAGGTGACACCTTGACTGAAGAGAATGGAATGAAGAAGGGTGTGGCAGGCGGAGGTCGCAGCGAGGTAAAGGCCCCGAGGCCTCCTGCAGGTATCTGGGCAGGTGTCCTCGGGGATCAGGGCCCTCCACTTTTCCTCCTCTGCCCCCAGGTTTTCGTGCTCCTGCACCAGGTACATTCTCCTGGAACAGTCTCCACTTCCACTCCAAATCTTACCAGAAGGCTGGAATTTATTGAGACGAGGGGTTTGATTTTCCCCAGATAGATGCTTATCTGCTCTTCCAGTCTATTGTACAGGGCAGGTGACAAGCTTTCGCCCTAAAGATTTTTTCACCTCGATGGCACCACCTAGTGGCCATCTGTTGCACGCTCCCATCCCTCCAGACTAACAGGCAGAAAAAACGTGGTCAGATCATATACACCTAAAACCATTATAATCTCCCGTTCCTGCCCCTGGACATTGTGCGGCTCAGATGACCGTCACACAGGAAGACTTTTCTTCCCCGAGTTTAAAGTTCAGTGCTCTTTATTTTGAAAAACAAATTAATAAAATCCCAAAAGTTAAAATGTAAAAGAAATTTTTGCCACAAAGAATTTACCTTTGGATACAGCCGTTCTAAAGTCACATAAAAAAGACTTCAGCAAACCATATATGGAGTATAGAACTCAGGGTAAGACTCTGAACTCCATGGTGTCTCCCACATCACTCTCCTCTCCTAGGACGGTCCCCCCAGCCCGCCCCGCATACAGGAACCACTCTGACCAAAGGTGAGCAATGACTCTCGGAAGATGCTGCCCAAGGCACCACACACACATTAGAAAAGGGACACAGTTCTGAAGTTCCCTCTCTCCCCTGCCTCGGTGCCTTCTGAGTCTTGGGCCGCTCTGAGGAGGGTCCCTCGGTCCTGAATGTACTGTCCCCAGCACCACGTGATGACTCCAGGGGCTGCTGCTGAGCCCGAAGCTGGAAGAAAGTGGGCCAAACAGTACTCATGACTCGTGGGCTTAGAGACGTACCTTGGGCCTCTTCAAACAATTGATAATGCTAACCTCAATAGCAAGGAGGAGGAGAGCAGGAGCTGGAGGCGAGGCTGCTGTTTCTGGAGGGCCATCCCCTGTGTCAGACACTTGGCGCTTTAGGTATCTTCCTTGAATGCACTTGTGCAAGAGCATCGGAATCTGTCCCAGAGCAAGGCAAAGTCCCAGTGACAATAGGCACTGGTCGTGTGCCAGGCACTCTTCTCAGCAGATTAAATGCATTTGTTCATTCAGTCCTCAACGCGGTAGAACTACAGAGGTGCTGGTTTTACCCTCATTTTGGAGGTGGAAGAACTGAGGCACCTGTCCAAGGGCATGCAGATAATTAGTGGAAAAACAGAGTTGAACCTCAGCAGTCCAGTCCCAGGGCATGCCACCATTAATCACTACCCAGGCTGCCTGTTGGAGAGACAAAAAGTCAGTGCATGTACCCTGTCCTACAGTCTGCTGGGAAGGAACAATATGTGATCAAGTATCTAGAATGCATTTATTTCCTCATTCGACAAGCTCTTCCTAAAGGACCTCTCACACCAGCCATGGGTGGGTGTGTGCATGTACATCACCCCAGCGTGATGGAGAAGGGAGGCTGAACCAGGTTGGACCTGCGCACAGGTGATTCAGGACAGAGCATGAGGCACAGGGGCAAGAAGCAGAGTCTAGTCACAGCTAGCCAGGCAGCGCTTGAACTCCAGTCTGTGGCTACGGAATACCCAGCAAATAACTGCTCCTTAGAAAACCGCATGAGAACCGGGACTATATCTGAGAAGCTTCACTGATTCTCTCCCTTCAGCTTTATGCCTCATACCTGGGAAGAGCAGGGGAGCACTGAGGCAGGACCCTGCCTCTCACAGCCAAACTGGATTAGCTCCTGCACCAGGCGAGGGCTCCAGATAGACTGGTCTGAGCTGCCATCTACTGGCCGACCACACACACTGCGCTCTCCATTGCCAGGGTCCTGCCTTCCCACCCAAGTTCTGGAGGAAAAGGGGCCCAAGGTACATGAATCCTTTTATCCTTGAGCAGCCCTGAGGGAGAGGCTGTCATCTCCTGTGTTTTACAAATGAAGAGGAGACGAGGCTCCAGAGGTGACAAGAAGTAGTAATTGCATTCATTTACCATCTTCCAGACACGGTGCTAAGCACTTTACATTCGTTAGCTCCTTGACTATTCTTGAGCATTCCCATGAGATTTATCCCCACTTTTACTTGTTGCGTCTTTGAAGTCCCTTAATCCATGATCGTTTCACCTTATTCCTTTTTAAAATGTATTTTATTGATTATGCTATTACAGTTGTCACAATTTTTCCTCCTTTGCCCCCACTCCACCGAGCACCCCCCACGCCCTCGGGCCATCCCTCCAACCCAGTTCCTGTGTCCACGGGTCAATTAGTATAAATTCTTTGGCTACTGCATTTCCTACACTGTTCTTCACATGCCCGTGGCTGTTCCGTAACTACCTATTGGTACTTCTTAATCCCTGCACCTTTTCCCCCATTCTCTCCATTCCCTTTCCCAACTGATAACCCTCCCAATGATCTCCATTTCTGTGATTCTGTTCCTGTTCTGCTTGTTGGCTTAGTTCATGTTTTAGATTCAATTGTTGTTAGTTGTGAATTTATTGCCATTTTCATGTTCATAGTTTTGATCTGTTTCTTAGATAAGTCCCTTTAACATTGCATGTAATAATACCTTGGTGACAATGAACTCCTTCAGATTTGCCTTGTTTGGGAAGCACTTTATCTGCCCTTCTGTTCTAAATGATAGCTTTGCTAGATAGAGTAATCTTGGTTGTAGGCCCTTGCTTTTCATCACTTTGAAAGGTATGACTGGCAAGTTGCCAGTCCCTTCTAGATTGCAAAGTTTCTTTGGAGAAATCAGCTGACTGTCTTATGGGAACTCCTTTGTAGGTAACTCTCTCTTCTCTTACTGCTTTTAAGATTCTCTCTTTATCTTTAACTTTGGCATTTTAATTACAATGTGTCTTGGTGTGTTCCTCTTTGGGTCCAACTTGTTTGGGACGCTCTGTGCTTCCTGGACTTGTATCTCTACTTCCTTCCCCAAATTAGGGAAGTTTTCTTTCATTATTTTTTCAAATATGGTTTCAATTTCTTGCTCTTCCTCTTCTCCTCTTCTTCCTCTTCTCCTTCTTCTCCTCCTTCTCCTTCTGGTACCCCTATGATTCAGATATTGGTACATTTGGAGATGTCCCAGAGACTCCTTAGCCTATCATCTTTTATTTTATTTTTTTTTATTCTTCCTGTTCGGATTGAATGATTTTTTCTTCCTTGTGTTCCAAATTGTTGATTTGAATCTTGGCTTCATCCCTTCCACTGTTAATTCCCTGCAGATTTGTCTTTATTTCACTTAATGTAACCTTCATTTTCGCCTGGGTCTTTTTTATGCTGTGGAAGTATCCATTGAGGTCCTAGAGCATCCTGATAACCAGTGTTTTGAACTTTGCATGTGATAGATTGCTTACCTCCATTTTGTTTGGTTCTTTTTCTGGAGTTTTGATCTGTTCTTTCATTCGGACCGTGTTTCTTTGTCTCCTCATTTTGGCAGCCTCCCTGCGTCTGTTTCTGTGCATTAGGTAGAGCTGCTTTGACTCCCTATTGTGGTAGTGTGGCCTATTGGAGAAAAGTACACCTGTAGGTTGTATGGAGCAGAGCCTTAAGTAGTCGCCAGGGTGAGGCAACCCATGTCCTCCCTCCATGGCTCTGTGGTGGGGGGCGGGGGGTTGCAGAAGAGACAGTGCCACTGCCTGGCCTCTGGAGTTTTGCCTGGGAGGAAGCTGTGTCCCCACTTGCATTTCACTTACTCCCCATATGCCACTTGTGCCCTTCCAGCCATTGCCCTGGTGCCGAATCCCAGAGTAGCTGTGTCTGCCTGAGTCCCAAGTCTGCTGTGGGCCCTTTAAGAGGAGTTTCCTGAGAATCCCATTGTTTCTTCCACTGTTCCAACCCTCGCTGGTTTTTACAGCCAGAGCTTTGTGGACTTATCTTCTTGGCCCTAGAACACTATGCTATGAGGTCTGTCCTGGGGCTGGGGTCCTCTGCTCCTGAGAGGTACCTCTCCTGGTTTTTACCCAACACACGTGCATGCGGGACCGCCTGTTCCACCCCTCTCCACCTTTCTGTGCCTCTCCACGTATGTCTGCCTCTCAGCTCCTCCTGCACATCTACAGGAACGTGCTTCTTTAATTCCTTGGTTGTACGACTTCCACAGAGCTCCATTTCCTGACAGCTTTGGGTGACATTTGTTTTGCAGTCTGGTTGTAATTTTTGCTGTACTCATGTGAGGAGGCAAGGCATGTTTACCTATGCCTCCATCTTGACTGGAAGTCTCACCGTCTTCTTAGTGCCACTCATTTGTTAGTGACACCAGTTCATTCACTGCAGACGGTCCCACGACCTGGCTTGGGGCGATGACTCATGAAAGTGTCGCTTCACTCCTAACCCTCCCTATCTCCTAGGAGCCGGCATGTAGCTCTTTCAAAGGCTTAGTGAAATTCAGTCTCGGTGGTCTCAAGGAAGACTGATTCACATGTACTTGCTATTGCGTCTCCTCAGGATGCGCGTAACGTGTGGTTGTCCTACTTCTGGTGGCGGTAAGATTTAGTGACGTTAAAACCCTGCGAAATGCTGACTTTCTCATCTGTCGCTCTTTTATTAAGTGCACTTCTTCCCTAAAGAAGAACTCCCGGACAAGATGGAGCAGCTCTTGACTCTGAAGAGTGAACAGCAGCAGGCAGGCTTGGGGCAGGGAGTGGGGCAGAATTGGGAGGGTCTCTGAGTTGGCACTGAGCTGACCTCTGTCACCACAGCTGGCTGCCCCCAGCCTGGACCCAAGGCAGCCCAACACCCAGAAGTGGGCATGCGCACAGACAGCTCCAGGACAGACCTATTTCAGACTTGAGAAGGAAGAAGGAGGTGCCCAGAGAGTGGCAGCCGCGGCCCCAGACACCGGCACTCTGAGAGAGGCGATCCGTCCTCCCTGATCAGAGAGTGTGAGTGAATGAGTCGCCCACCACGTTCTTTCCTCAGTCCTCCCACCACATGGTCCCAGATCCGGTTACCACAGTTGCTGGAAGTGCAAGTGAGAAAGGGGGTTAAATGAAACCTCAAATTTCTGGCTGGAAAACTGGAAAGAGAGCCTCGGGAAAACAGGAAATACCAGCAGGACTGTAGAGCAAGAGGAGCACAGGGCAGTGGAACCATAAGTAGTCTGTGAACCCCTGGGCCCAGGGGTCCGTGGCCCGCTAGGAATCGGGCCTCACAGCAGGAGGTGAGGGGCTGGCGAGGGAGCAAAGCTCCGCTCACATTGTTGCCTGACCTCCCCCTCCTGTCCCCACTGCCCCATCCATGGAAAAATTTTTGTTCCACAAAACTTCCGAAAAGGTTGTGGACCATTGCCTGGGCCCACTCCCAGCTACACACACTGAGATCTGGCCCTAAGCTCTCTACCAGTAACTTGAGGACTAAAATAAGAAATAGACCATGGGCTAGGTCCCAGACTGGCCACTGGGTGTCACACACACGGAGCAGAACTGAATAGCCTGACAGAGTCTTTGAAAAGACATCAGTACAACCAGAGCCCATCGACGCTTGGCCAGAGCTCGTGGCCTGAACCCAACCTAGTCAAATGCTTGCTTTGGAATGTTTTTTTACCTTGCCATAGAATGGAAATGAGATCCAGAGACTCATAATATAATGTTCAAAATATTTAGGATTCTTGGCATATGAAGAACCAGGAAAATCTCAACTTAGCCAGTAGGGAGATGACACAGTTGCTGAAATTATCTAACGAAGTCTATAAAGCAGCTAGGATGTATTGGTTTGGCCGAAAAGTCTGTATGGTTTTTCCCATAAAATAAAAGACACAGCCCTGGCTGGTGTGGCTCAGTCAACTGAGCGCCAGCCTGCAAAGCAGGGGGTCACTCGTTCAATTCCAAGTCAGAGTGCACGCCTGGGTTGCAGGCCAGGTCCCCAGTACGGGGCATGTGAAAGGCAACCGTGCATTGGTGTTCCTCTCCCTCTCTTTCTCCTTCCCTTCCCCTCTAAAAATAAATAAGGAAAATCTTTTTTTTAAAGACATAGTTTTTATTTGCACCAGTAACTTTATTGATTTGGATATCTTGAGTATGTCAGCTATCTCCCACATAATGTTGATTATTCTCAGTTAATGTCTTGATTTGATCACTATCAGCGTCAACTGGTCTACCCGACTGTGGAGCATTGTCCAGAGGAAAATCCCCAGCATGAAACTTCACCAACCACTTTTGACACATTCAATCAGTCACAGCATCTTCTCCACACACTGCATAAAACTTGTTTTTGTGTTTCAGTTGCATTTTTACCTTTCTTGAATTAATAAAGCATAATGTGCTGAAAGTCTTCAATATTAAAGTGGCTACACAAAAATTCACCAATTTTGATAAGTCTTTTTAAATGCACCCAGATATGACAGCTGTCACAGTACAATCTAATCAAATTGTTTCAAATGAAGTTAAAGACAAGTAAGTGCTACTAGAGCCATCTTATAGAAAAAAAAAACAAAGAAACTTTTGGGCCAACCCAATAAATTAGTGCTCCAAAGGTAAGGGTGAACACATGAAGCAAATGGAAAAATAGAAAATCTTGAAAATAAACAATATAAATAAAAACCAAGTGGAAATTTTACAACAAAAAATACATTAACAAAATGTTTTAAAACTCACTGGCTCTGCTCAATGTGGCAGAATGGAGGTAACAAAAAAGAATCAGGGACCTTGAGCATAGACTGACGAAAGGTGTCCAACTGGAACAGCATGGAGAAAAAAGGAGTGAGAGGAACTTTATTTTTTAACTACATAAAGCTCATACATGCTCCAAAGTCAAAACTACACAGGAGTGGGTAAAAGTAGCTTTGCAGTTGTGAGTACATGAACACAAAGTTTATTCTTGTGTTAGCATTTATTAATTGTGGTATTATTTATTTGTATGACGACTATAAACCTACTCTCGCTCACCCCTGTACAGTGATCCCACGTGAAAGGGTCAAACACCGTGTCCCTGGAGAGCCGGAGCAAGGGAGGCAGTGCCGTGCACAAACCATGCTTGAAGCAATAAAAGCTGAAAACTTCCCAAATTTGGAGCAAAACATAAACTTACATATTCAAAAGGCTCTGCAAATCCCAAACAAGATAAATGTCTGCCTGCCGAGCCTGCTGGCACTGGGAGGACTGCTCTTGGAGCATAGATGGTGAGGCGTCGCCGGCACTGGGGGGACTCTGCACAGGAAACGACAGGAGCCCCGGCCGGGTGGGGCGGAGGAACTGAGGACTCTCGTAAGTCCCCTTGCCAATATTATTGTCGATGGTGAGGGACCGAATTATGTGGTTGTCAAAGCTGATCAGTTCCGTACGATCATTCTGTAATCATTAGCAATAGTTGGGACATTTCTCAAACTCTTTCGGTAATATTTTTGTGGTTCAGAACTTCAGACCGTTCTATCAGTGAAGCATCTTAGTACATGGAAGGTCATTGTTAAATGAATAAACTAGTAGGTGAGAGAGGGTCCAGGAAGCACCAGTGATACTAGTATATGTTAAGCCAAGAACTGTAATCGATCCAGTTTGGCACACCTGAGATAGTTTTTAAAACATAAAGTAATTACAGTAGTTATTAGAAGGACAGAAGAAAAAGAAGGAGGAGGAAGAGCAAGTGGGGGAAGAAGAGGATGAGAGAGAAGAAGCATGCCTCTTTCAACTATTAGCTCTGACATACAGCTTATATGAAAAAGGCAGGACACATCCTTAGTTCTTTCTGCCTTTATCCATTTTCAGATCAATCAATCATTATATATAACAGTTATATATAGGAATTTCAAAAATAAGATTTTCGTCAGGTGTCATAATGAACTAATGACTCTGCGTCTGGATGTGCAAGTTGTCCTATTTTAGGCCAGTTGGCTCCGCGGTCCTTCTGACACGCCCCCGATGTCTGGCACAGCTTCCTTGCTTTCTAACAGAGTAAGCTGTCCCAAGCTCCCTGTGTACAGTTCATGCCTCAGAATTGGAATCAATCCTTTCCTTTGTTTTTTAACTGAGAAATTGTATTTAGATAGCATGGTCTGGAAGATATGGGAGCTCATCTCTACGGGGATTTGTTTGTTTGTTTGTTTGCTCCTTTATGTATTTGAGAGAAAGAGAAGCATCAACTTGTCGTCCCACCTATCTATGCGTTCATCGGTTGATTCTGACTGGGGGTCAAACCCGCCACCTTTGCCCATCAGGATGATGCTCTAGCCAACGGAGCTACCCGGCCAGAGCCTCCACGGCTTTTTGGCCTTTTCAATGAACAGAGCAAGAAGTACATTTTTTAAATGAGGAGGAAAATCATAAATCCTTACTGCATTTTTTATTGTAATCTAAAATTACATGGTTTTTACTTAACTTCTCCAATTTTATTCTTGATTTTCCTTTCCCATAACTTTCAAGTCTTGATTTCAAAAGACATTAACATAATTACTTTTTCAACATATTCCACAATAAACCCATGATAGTTTCAAATTGGCAATAACAAGACAAATAAATATAGTTTGATTTCTTTGCAATATTTTGTGGGTTTTGTTGTTATTGTTGCAGTGTTTTACATCATTTGAAGAAATTTTTTCTCTCCCACCTTGATATAGTCGGGTTCATTTGTTTCCATTTGTTTTTTATTGTTAAGAATTGATATTATTCTTTCTTCATTTAACTTTATTTTTTAACTATGTAAAACATTGACATGCTCCAAAGTCAACTACACAGCAGTGAGTAAAAGTAGGTTTACAGTTGTGAGTACACAAACACAAAGTTTATCCTTGTATTATCATTTATTAATTATTGTATTATTTATTTGTATGACAACTGTAAACCTACTCTTGCTCACCCCTGTATAATGACCTAAATTTATAGAAATCTCACCTCTATGTCTATCTTCTCCACCGTATTTTCTCTCCCCTCCTACATAATAATTCATTAGGTTTTGCTTTATTTCAATTTTTTTCTTTTTTGATGCATTTATATATTCACTGAGAATTAGCATGCTCTGAGCCCTGTTCTGTACCTTGCTTCCCCTCCCCCACTTAACAGTCCACCCTAGAAATCCCGTTATATCAGTATACGGTTGTCTTTCCCTCACTTGCTGGAGCTTCACTGCACCACATTGTGTTGGAGGTTCCATTGTTTTTTTCCTCTAGTGCCCTCTACTGGACACTTGTGGCTGCCTCCAATCATTTGTTGTTATAAATTATACAACAATATTGTACTTACCTAGTATCTGACTTTTGTTTGTGTATCTTTAGAATCATGTTCCTAGAAGTGGGATTACTAAATCGAAAGGTAAATGAATATATAATTTTGTTAACATAGTACCAAATTCCCTTCAACAGTTGGCTTTCTACTAGAAAGGTATCACATTGCCCGAGTGCCCATTTCCCTCGCAGCCTTCTCAACAGGATATGTTGTCAAATTTTGGATGTTTACCCTGACTAGTGTGGCTCAGTTGGTCAGACCATTGTCCCCACAGCATTGCTGTGGGGTCAATCCCCAGTCAGGGCAGGTACCTGGGTTGCAGGTTCCGTCTCCGGTCAGGGAACGTATAGGAGGCAACTGATCAAAGTTTCTCTCGCACATCAATGTTTCTCTCTCTAAAAAGCAATGAAAAAAAATGTCCTTGGGTGAGGATAAAAAAATGGATGTTTGCTAATTTGATAAATACAGATTGATAAATCAGCATACTTTTAATTTATATGTGTTATTACTGCAGTTGGGTATCATTTCAAAATGTAAAAGCTTTTATTTTGTTTCCATTTCTGTAAAATGTATGGTCCTATCTTTTGCCTGTTTTTCTAAAGAATTGTTGGTCTTTTTTTCCTCAGTTTTAAAAATGTTTAGGTTTTTATTTGTTATTTGAGTAGCAAGTATTTTCCTATTTGTCATTCGTCCTTTAGCTTTCCTTATGATGAGTTTTGCTATATAAAAAATTTATATATAGTCAAATTTATCAATATTTTATTTTATTTTTTTAGATTTTGAATCATAGGAACGTGTTACTTTGCCAAGGTTATTAAAGTAGGAGAAACATTTAAACTGTAATTGACAGGTTGCTGGAGGCTCGTGTGGATGAATTTCGAGTTTTGAGTTAAACACTCTCAGAGCCCAACCTTAGGGAGACCCCCACACCACTTGTATGAGTTTTTCCCACCAGGGTCTCAAAGTAAAAATCAAGGAAAAATTCCTTCATGCCCCATCAAGGGGAGGGAAAAGTAACCATTATGAAATATACCCAAAGCATTCTATTTTCTTACTAAAAGCCTGCTCTCCAAGGAAATACTTTACCAGAGACAACCTTACTGGAGGAAGGGACATACTGCCATGTGCTGC
>PVKM010048881.1:0-11082 GCA_004027735.1 Carollia perspicillata
GCCCCTGCTGAAAGCCACGTGCTTCCTTTTTTAATGTTCTGTAAAAGGGCATCTGTGAATAAATAAGAATTTATTTAAGTGCTGGGAGTTACACACATTGGGAGAACAGGAGGCTGGGGATGGCAGGACATGGCATCACCGACAAGTACCATACTGCAGTCATGGGGAAAACTGGTGGTGGAAGTAAAAGCAGGGTTGGGTAAGGGATTTTTTAAAAATCCTTGGCCATTTTATCATTCATTATATTATTACATAACTGTGAAGACTATTTGTAGAGAGGATGTCCCATGAAATGCAAGTCTACTGGAGCAGGATCTTGAGTGCAACAGCGATTTGCAAAGGTCCAGATTCTTACGCAGTTTCCTTCATGCCAAATAAATCATGCATCACTGATGCATTAGGTTACATATAGGTAATGATTTATAGTTTACCATACATTTTCAGAAACTGTGTTTTGTTAAAATGATCATGAAAGACAAAGTACTTATCCCAGCAAGCCAGATAGGGTCATGTTTAATATCGATCAATATCTCAACCATTCTCATCACTTTCTGTCTCCCCTCCACTGGCTCTCCCTCTGTTTCCTGTCCTACTCTAAATATATTCAGCCTCCAGGATGTCTCTTAGCTCTCCTCTTTTATCTTTACATGATTAGGTGTACATATACAGCTACCATTCTTCTGCTGACGAATCCCAAGTTTATATTGCTGACTCCACTAGCTTAACAACAGATTGGCATTTCTCACTCTCTGTCGGACAGGACGAACAGCTGCCCTTAAGTTCAAATGACCCCTGACTCTCCGCCATAACACAAACCTGCCTCTTTCAGACTCTGCCCCAACTCAGTAAAGGGCATCGCCATTCACAAGGATGATCCAAATCTGGGAATTATTTTTGGCTCTTCTCTGCTTCGACTACAAGGTCCAAACTGGAATCAGATTCCTGTCTTTCCACCTCCAAATATATCTTGCATTCATCCATATTTATCCATCTGAACTTCCACCATTCTGGTCCAGAGGGCCTTTGTTTTTCACCTGAGTTATTTCAGTAATTTTCTTATATCTGCTCTTGCCCCTTCCACTTATTTTCTACACAGTAATCAGAATAATCTTTAAAACTATAGCTACATTCATGTTGCTTTCATTTGAACTACTCTCCTGAGGCTTCTCATTGAATACTAACTAAAATCCAGACTCCTTCAGGGCTCTGCCTGGGCAGCTTGGCCCACTTCCAGGGGCACTAGCCCATGCTAGTTTCCCAGTATGCCCAACTCTTCCCCAGCTCAGGACTTCCATCCATAATATTGCTTCTGTTTGTGGTGTTTTTCTTCCTACACTTTCCGTGACTAGATCCTTCCCTGTCCTACATGTCATCACTGCAGAGAGGCCTGTCCACTCTTTTAACACAGGTTTCTTAAAAGTGTGGCCCCCACCAAACCTAAACATTCCACAGTTTGTAGCATACATTGGATTAGTTATTTGCTTTTCATTGTCTCCTTCTCTTCTTCATTGTAAGTTTATCTGTTTTGTTCATAACTATATAAATTGTGCCTGCACAGAACCTGACACACTGTAGGCTCTCAACATTGGCTGAATGAATTCTCTGTTATTCTTTGTACTGAAGTTGCCCTATTGCACAGTCATCTGTTTAGGATTGGCTCTCCAGGCCGGGCTGCGAGATCTTTAAGCCAGAGAACTGTCTCCTGCCTTTGCTTGGCACAGTATTCGACACGTTGTGGGCCTATACATGAGAAATGAATGGTTATGATTAGGTACTCAGTAATCTTTTTTCAAATTGTACAATATTAGACCTGACATGCAACATCAACTTGGGTGATGTTGTTTAGAGTAAGTAGTCTCGAGAGGTTAAAAAAAAAACACATTAGTAATAACCAGAGGCGAAGGAAATCATGGATAAGGTCTGTTTGGATAACAAAACTTGAATGATGGAAACTAGCTCGAAGTAGTAAGAAATAGCTCAAAGAGAGACCTAGGGAGCTGACTCTCCCTCTGGATGTCTAAATGTATCACTGACTTAGTAGACAGTCCCTGAAAAGGACTGTCTCTTAGAGCATCCCTTCCCTCATATGTCAAGAGGCCTGGTAACTGTTCTTTTCACAAGGACAGTGGGGAGAGAAATGAGGTGGTAAAATGTCAAGGCACTGCAGTCCACTGGAGAAAAGGCACCCTGAGGAGAATGGAAGACTTTCTGAGGGTCCTGCCTACTGTAGCCCAAGAGGCTGGATGATGAAGGTGCTGAACGAGATCAAAGTTGAATTCCTTAGAAAAAATGTTTCCCTGATATTAAATTTTTTTAAAAAAGGAAACATAGCAAGAGGGTATGCACAGAAACTGATGGAAGGAGTTGATGCCAACAAATCAAACAGAAGGAAGATTTAGTGAAAAAGAGACCACAAGCAGAGTCAAGGGATCCCAGGGAAGCACAGACCAATTTCATGAGAGACAGGGAAGCAGTGAGAGACACAAAGGTGGTGACTCTTGACATTCTTCCTAATCCACAGGTGAGTCTAGACTTCTTGACACTGAACGCTAATGCTCTGCTCCATTTCTAAGTTATGCCCACCAAAGTTTACTTTAGAATTTTGTATAGAAACCAAAAGAGACCTACCTTACATTAGAACACTGGGTGATATCACAGAATGATTTCATTAAAATGTTCCAGGCAGTTTCCAGATAGCAATAGAACTGTGGAAATGCTATTCTGTATGCACTTCTCAGTTTTCCTCCAAGGCTCTCTCCAAAGTTACTTTTTCTTATGTCTTTCGACTACTTTCCAGATAAACAAGTTCGGAAAACATGAAATGTCTGCCTACAGTTGATGCAGTTGCCCCAAACTGCAACTAAATAAAACTGAGAGGGAATTAAAAGAGGGCTGAAGAGCTTGCACTCCCTCAGGCTTGTGGCCATATCTCCATTAGGTGCTCGGTATGTGTTTATTTTTATAGCTCTTTTGTGAATATGTGGTGTGAGACAGAAGTCTTATTTCCAATATTCATTTTATTGAGCAGCCTATAGTCAATCTTTCCAAGAAGAATGATGAAAAATTATGATCCAAGAGCATTACTGTCCATCGAGGGACCAAAGAGAATTCTGGACCTTATTCACTCAACAGCTTAAAGATCATTTATGAGCAGTAAAATGATTGTCTTTGGTGTGCGGTCCCAGCTAGTCACAATTATCTAATTTTGTATTCCCATCACTTTCACATATGGACGATCACTATTGCATTTGATAAGAAAAAAATGCTTGAGGAATCTTGTCCTTCTAGATGGAAAGCACACATATAAGAAAGTAGAAATAGCTTTAATGCTTCTGCCACTTCGTAGCAAGAGTTCTAGCCATTTCACATAATTACCTTGTTTATCTTTCCAAGTCCTCGTGAAAAAGAAAGGACACACAGATTACCAGCTCTCCTATAAAGCGGAGTTCCAGACTGATGTAACTAACTTAATGACAGAAAGGAAAAGGTGTATAGATAAGGAAACATTTCGTGTTTACTGCTCATAAGCTCATTGGCTTATTCATCCAATGGAATGATCGATAGTAGCTAAAGAATTAGATCCATGTGTATCAATGTGGATAGATTTTCAAACAATCTGGAGAGAGAAATTAGGATGCAGAATGGTAAACCCAGGATGAGCCACCCTTTCTACCCTGTTTTCACTGCCCTCCTGTGGAAAGTTGGCATTTCTGATTCTAAATTTGCTAAATTTTGATCACCGAGAGTCACCCAAAGACAATTTCAATTCTCTAAAATAATGAAACCAATTCGAAAAGTGATGGCTTATCTTTTTATCATGTAGACTTTTCTTTCCACACTAGGTTTTCATAACAGTGAATGCAGTTTAGTCTGGTTGTAAGATCTAACAATTTGGGTAACAGTTCTGCATAGTATCTACTGCATTCTGGAAGGGATGATCCAAAGGGCTGTCTCCTCTGAGAAAGAAAAATACATACTTGTGGTTAAAATAGTATCACGATCCTTAGATAAAAGGAGGGATTTAGGTCTACCACTTGGCTCATGCTCCCTTCTAAGAAAACCACTACTTTTTTTTTAAGCAATCTAATAAAATTATTGTGGAGAGAATGCATGCTCTCTGACTACTAGAAATGTTGACACAATAAAGGAACCTTTTAGTAACTTCAATGCTTTTTTTTTTTAAAGGACTTCAGAATTCCTCCCCTTTGTTACTTTATGACATTTCCAGTAAACAGGGAGATAGTTGAAACACAGTATTTCTTGGAAGATGACCTAAGGCAAACCTCTTATCTGTTGGCACCTTTATACATGTGCTACACATCAAATGCTTTGTCATCCCTTATAGGAAAGGTCCTGGTGGATGGCAGGTATGTTAATAATAGCTTTCTTGTAGCAACAGCTAGCCATTTGGTCACAAACTCAAAGCACAATTTGTAAGAACACAGAATTGGGACATCAAAACTCCAGCCAAATTGGAACAAACTTCTCTGCTTCCTCAAGGTCTACTCTAACTTATATTGATGTAACTGGCAAAATATCCAAGAATAAAACTTTGTTATGTAATGTCTAGTCTAAGACTATACAATAATTCATGAGACTAATCAAACCTTAATATGTTAAAAGAGACACTTAAGCAAAAGTTCTGTCCCCCTTATGGCTCTTCAGAGTGAGAAACCAGGAGAATTGGACGAGCCATCTTCTACTTGCCAGTGGCTAGTTAGTGAATAATCCAGGCCCCAGCAGAGTCAGGGATACTTTTCAAAGAATGAAAGATTTCTTCTAATGTACACTTTCATTAACACTAAGGAGCCCACACAGGGCTGCCTGGGGGAGAATGGTGCGAGTCAAGCCAGCAGCCCACACCTTCCTTGGAGGTCAGTTTCTGGGGACTGGTTCTCTGTACCTAAATTGAATGCCCTGAAAGGAGATGAACACAATCATATTCCAAGACACCTTATTTGGTGTCATTACGAACTGGGCCTACTGTCTCAGCTTACAAAAACAGTAAGGATCCTCTGATCTCTGCCAATTGATGTAGATCACCCTTGCATCTGTTTAAAGTCTGGGATCCATGAGTGAAGAACACAGTTATAACTCTTGTGGTACTGGCATATAAGACAATGCTCTACATTAGATACGACTCTGACCATGAATATAACCCCTCAGAGACCTCAGTGGGGGGAAGGAAGAAAAGATTTAGACAAATACTCCCACAGAAATGAGGGGCAGGATCACGTCTCTCCCATGGGACAAAGGTAGGAGGTACTGAATCCCAACTCAAATTCTATGCTTATTTGGAGAACTTGCATGGACTGAAAAGAAGAAATAAATAACTAAATAAGTATTATTTTTATCTGCAACTCATTTAAATGGCTCCTTTGGTTTTAAAAGCAACTGGACCAATGAAGGGATTTCTACATTTCACTACGTAACATATGATCCTATATTTAGGTTGCCCAAAATTTCAGGGAACCCAGAAGGTTAAAGACTGGCTCCAAAGTTATCAGACACAGACTACCTAACAAGTGATAGGACGTAAAAAAATCTCATAATCCTTGCATCTGACTAGACACTGACTGTTAGATAAAAACAGATTTTTTTTTTTTCTTTTTAAACCACCCAGTTGTAGAGGATAGGCCCTCCTGACTCACAGTCTTCCATTCTTCATTAGTTTGTTATTTTGATCACATTTCTGAACTTGTTCTTTTGGTTACATAGTGGTAGGGAGACTTTGATATTCCTTTTCAAATCTTGTTTTTGTCTCCAGACACATTTTGTTCCATTTATGACTTAAACAAGGAAGAACCACTTTAAATGTTCCTTTCCTTTTTTGGACCAATTCAATTTGTGTTTACTCAGCTGTCACTGCATATTAAGCAGTGGAGATTCTACAGTGAGAAAAACAGAAACCTTCCTTCTTGCATTAGCTGATGTCTCAAGTATTTAAAACTGAGGGAAGTGCCACAGAGGAAACAGAAGGAGTGACAGTTACATTAATAACAGAAGGAACATAATTTTCACAGGGGTAGGACTAAGGAAAGCCCTGCCTCTCTGATGAAAGGGTCATACCTCCCAAATACCGCTTATTTCTATTACCGCTTTCTGCTTGCTCAACCATTCTAGGCCAAGCCACAGAAACCCTACACCAAATTCTTATTTTACTCTCCCTGGGGTCTTCCTTTGACATCAAACAAATCTAACCTGTCTGAGTTCAGTGTCCTCATTTGTAAAATGGAAATAGTAATAGTGCTTCCCTCAAGGGTCTTTTTAAAATGAGATTAAGTGAATGGCATACAAAAATGTAACTGAATTCTGATATTAATTTTGTAACCTGCCACACTGCTGAATTCATCAGTTCTAGTAGTTTCTTGGTGAAATCTTTGGGATTCTTTATATACAGTATCATGTCATTTACAAATAAAGACAGTTTTACTTCTTCCTTTCCAATATGGATGCCTTTTATTTCTTCTTGTCTGATTGCTGTGGCCAGGACTTCTAGTACTATGTTGATAAGAGAGGAAAAGTGGACATTCCTATCTTAATCCTGATTTTAAGGAAAAAACTTGTAGCTTTTGCTTGCTGAGTATGATGCTGACAGTGGATTTGTCATATATGGCCTTTATTATGTTTAAGTATATTCCCTCTAACCCCACTTTGCTGAGAGTTTTTATTATAAATGTGTGCTGGATTTTATCAAATGCTTTTTTTGCATTTATTGATATGATCGTGTGGTTTTTATCCTTCATTTTGTTTATGTGGTGAATCACATTTATTGATTCAAAACTTGCATTCCCAGAGTAAATCCCACTTGGTGATAGTATAGGAATCTTTTTGATTCATTGCTGTATTCAGTTTGCTAATATTTTGTTGAGGATTTTAGCATCTATGTTTATCAGGGATATTGGCCTATAATTTTCATTTTTTAAAAAGGGAAATTATGAAAACAATCCCATTCACAATTGCTTCAAAAAGAATAAAATACCTAGGAATAAATCTAACCAAGCATGTAAAAGACCCATACTCAGAAAATTATAACACACTGAAGAAAGAAACTGAAGAAGATGCAAATAGGATCCTCTTCGTACCATGTTTATGGATAAGAAGAACTAACATCATTAAAATATCCATTCTACCTAAAGAAATCTATAGATTCAACACAATTCCTATCAATATTCCAATGACATATTTCATAGAACTAGAACAAATATTTCAAAAATTTATATGGAACCACAAAAGGCCCTACATAGCAACAGTGATTCTGAAAACAAAGTTGGAGGAATCATACTACCTAGTGTCAACTATACTACAAGGCCATAGTAATCAACAGCATGGTGCTGGCATAAAAACAGACATGCAGATCAATGGAACAGAGTAGAGAGCCCAGAAGTAAGTCCATATCTATATGGTGAATCAATCTATGACAAAGGAGGCAAGAACATACAATGGGATAACAACAGTCTCCTCAATTAATAATGTTGAGAAAACTGAACAGATACATGCAAAAAAAATGAAGCTAGACCACTTTCTTACACCATATATGAAAGCAAACTAAAAATTGTTTAAAGACTTAAATGGAAGACCTGAAACCATAAAACTTCTGTAAGAAAATATAGACAATAAGCTCTTTGGCATTGGCCTTAGCAATTCTTTTTTGATAGGTCTCCTAGGGCAAAGACAACAAAAGCAGAAATAAAAATGGCATTATATCAAACGAAAAAGGTTTTGCACAGCAAAGGAAAATATCAATAAAATAAAAAGAAAAACACACAGAATGGAAGAACATATTCGCCAATGTATCTGATAAGGGGTTAATATCCAAAATTTATTAAAAACTCATAAATTTATAAAACTCAACATCAAAAAAGACAAACAATCCAATGAAAAATGGGAAAAGGACTTGAATAGACACTTGTCTAAAGAACACATACAAATGGCCAATAGACATATGAAAAGATGCTCAGTGTCACTAATCATCAGAGAAATGCAAATTAAAACAACAATGAGGTATCATCTCACACCTGTCAGAATGGCTATCATCAATAAATCAACAAACAACAAGTGCTGATGAGGACGTGGAGAAAGGGGAACCCTTTTGCACTGTTGGTGGGAACACAGATTGGTGCAGCCACTGTGGAAAGCAGGATGGAGATGCCTCAAAAAATTAAAAATGGATCTGCCGTTTGACTCAGGGATCCCACTCCTAAGGATATATCTGAAGGAACCCAAAACACTAATTTGAAAGGACATAAGCATTGCCATGTTCAAGGCAGTGTTATTTACAGTCAGCAAGATATGGAAGCAGCCCAAGTGTCCATCAGTAATTGAGTGGATAAAACAAATGTGGAACTTTTACACACTGGAATATTACTTGGCTATAAAAAAAAAAAGAAGAAGAAAATTGTACCCTTTGCAAGTATGGATGGACCTGGAGCACATCATGCTAAGTGAAATAAGCCAGTCAGAGAAAGACAAATACCACATGATTTCACTCATATGTGGAATAAAATGAACAAACTGAACTAACAACTAAAATAGAGACAGACTCATAGGTAGAGAGCAGGATGACATCCATGAGGGGGAGGTTAAAAGGTGGAAGGATTGAGCAAAAAGGAAAAAGGACTCAAAGGTATGGATAACAGCATGGTGATCACATGTAAAAGGGGTATAAAAGGACTGAATTGTAATGAAAAAATACAATAAAAATATGAATGAAAAATGAGAATAAGTAAGACTAAGTATCACGTGACTGAGAATATGACATCAATGTTAGTTTGTACCATTTTTATTATTCTTTTTTAAAATATATTTTATTCATTATGCTATACAGTTGTCCCACTTCCCCTCCTCTATTCCCCTCCACCCTGCACACCCCCTCCCACCCACATTCCCCCACTTTAGTTCATGGGTCATACATATAAGTTCTTTGGCTTCTACATTTCCTATACTATTCTTAACCTCCCCCTGTTTGTTTTCTACCTACCATTTATGCTACTTATTCTCTGTACCTTTTCCCCCTCTCTCCCCCTCCTACTCCCCTGTTGATAACCCTCCATGTGATCTCCATTTCTGTGGTTCTGTTCCTGTTCTAGTTGTTTGCTTTTGATTTTCTTTTAGGTGTGGCTGTTAATAACTGTGAGTTTGCTATCATTTTACTATTCATATTTTTATCTTCTTTTTCTTAGATAAATCCCTTTAGCACTTCATATAATAAGGGCTTGGTGATGATGAACTCCTTTAACTTGACCTTATCTGAGAAGCACTTTATCTGTCCTTCCACTCTAAATGATAGCTTTGCTGGATAGAGTAATTTTGGATGTAGGTCCTTGCCTTTCATGACTTGGAATACTTCTTTACAGCTCCTTCTTTCCTGCAAAGTTTCTCTTGAGAAACGATCTGATAATCTTATGGGAATTTCTTTGTAGGTAACTATCTCCTTTTCTCTTGCTGCTTTTAAGATTCTCTCCTTATCTTTAATCTTGGGTAATGTAATTATGATGTGCCTTGGGGTGTTCCTCCTTGGGTCCAACTTCTTTGGGACTTTCTGAGCTTCCTGGACTTCCTGGAAGTCTATTTCCTTTACCAGATCAGGGAAGGTCTCCTTTATTATTTGTTCAAACAAGTTTTCTTCCACTTGTTGCTCTTCCTCTTCTCCGTCTGACACCACTATAATTCGGATGTTGGAATGTTTAAAGATGTCCTGGAGGTTCCTAAGCCTCTCCTCATTTTTTTTAATTCTTGTTTCTTCATTCTTTTGTGGTTGAATGTTTCTTTCTTCCTTCTGATCCACACTGTTGATTTGAGTCCCAGTTTACTTCCCATCACTATTGGTTCCCTGTACATTTTCATTTATTTTACTTAGCATAGTGTTCATTTTTTCATCTAATTTGCTATGAAATTCAACCAATTCTGTGAGCATCCTGATTACCAGTGTTTTGAACTGTGCATCTGATAAGTTGGCTATCTCTTCATCACCTAGTTGTATTTTTTCTGGGGCTTTGATCTGTTCTTTCATTTGGGCCAGTTTTTTTTTTTTTTTTGTCTCAGCATGCCTGTTACATAGTAAGAGGTGGAGCCTTAGGTGTTGCATGTGGGAAAGGGGTCCAAGAGGGAACAAGGGTGCCTGCTTCACTTCTGCCAAATTTCAGTCACTTCCCCCACTAACCACAAGCAAAGTGGGCCCTTCTGGTGCTGATTCCCATGTGGGTGGGCTTGTGTACATTCTAACACCCTGTGGGTCTCCAACAAACTCTCCTGTGAGGCTGGGAGTTTCTCCTGCTCCCTCAACCCCCACAGGTGTTTTCAGTCAGTGGTTTGAGGCTTTATTTCCCTGCCCTGGAGCCCTGGGTTGTGGGGTCTGTCTTGCTACCTAGTTGTTCCTCCTAGTTTATCTCCATGTCAATGTGGGACCAGCCTCCACTTCGTCCACCCTGGTCCTCCAGCAATTGCCTTGCTGAGAGTCCTGTGTGCCAGGCTGCCCGTCTCCACCCCTCCTACTGGTCTGGATGAATGTTTCTTCTTTAACTCCTTGGTTGTCCGACTTCCATACAGTTTGATTTTCTGTAAGTCTGGTTGTTTTTTGTTTTTAAATTGTTGTTGTCCTTCTTTTCATTGTGCGAGGAGGCGTAATATGTCTACCTATGTCTCCATCTTGGCCGGAAGTCCTATTATTCTTAATAATAAAGAATAAATACCATAGGAGCTTGAGAGTTTCTATAGAAGAAGTGAGACTTGAGGACAATTTTGTAGGATGTGTGTTAACCTTGGCTAGAAAAAGAGAAGTAGGGCTGGGACTCCAAGATTCAAGCTGAAGCTTCTGTTTCTTTCACATGAACAAAGGTCTAGACAGGCTGGAGGGATAAGTGAAAGGTGGGGGTGTTTGTGTGTGGGGGGGGGGTGTTGTGGGGTCAGGGAGACAACAAGGAGGCTTACTAGACTGGAGGAAAAATTTTTTGTGGCAGCAGTAAGCTTAGACAGGTAGAATAGAGACCATGAATACCACCTCTCAGAGACTGACACAAATAATCCACTCATGCAAATAATTCCCAAGAATGCAGCATTCTTTTTACTAACTTCTGATTCTGT
>PVKM010048882.1:0-11080 GCA_004027735.1 Carollia perspicillata
AAAATATAAAAAATTAAAAAAGAAAAGAAGAGAATCTTAAAAGGAGCAAGAGAAAAGGAGACAGTTACATACAAAGGAGTTCCCATAAGACTATCAGCTGATTTCTCAAAAGAAACCTTGCAGACAAGAAGGGGCTGGAAAAAAGTATTTGAACTCATGAAAGGCAAGGACCTCCATCCAAGATGACTCTATCCAGCAAAGCTATCATTTAAAATGGAAGGGCAGGAAAAGTGCTTCCCAGATAAAGTCAAGTTAAAAGAGTTCATCATCACCAAGCCCTTATTATATGAAATGTTAAAGGACTTATCTAAGAATAGAAGGTGATTAAAACTATGAACAGTAAAATGTTAACTAACTCACAACTATCAACAACCTAACCTAAAAACCAATAACAAACTAAGCAAACAGCTAGAACAGGAACAGAATCACAGAAATGGAGATCACATGGAGGGTTATCAGTGGGGAAGGGGAGAGGGAGAGTCGGGGAAAAGGTACAGGCAATAAGAAGCATAAATGGTAAGTGCAAATGAACAGGGGGAGATTAAGAATAGTAGGGAAATGGAGAAGCCAAAGAACTTGTATGTATGACCCATGGACATGAACTAAGGTGGAGGAATGATGGTGGGGGGAGGTACAGGGCAGATGGAAAAAAAGGGGAGAAAAAATGGTACAACTGCAATAGCATAATTAAGAATATATATTTTTAAAAAGCACACCAATATGGAAGCAGTCATCAATAAAGTGTACTTTAAGGAGATAATATCATATTAAATGTTAAAACAACTTAGCTATTTTATACAGTAACTTTCCTTCATCAAAAGAAATTTTGTTTTATCAATAGACGACTCTGTTCATTCTTACCTAAAATTTTTCTATTTGATGAGAATGCTATTAACATCATTTATTTCATGTTTCTTGTGAGCTTTTAAAAAATCATTTTATTTTATTTTGTGCATAATATAAAACTTACCATCTTATCCATTTTCAAGAGGCATAAAATACATTCACAATGTTGTGCAACCATAACCTCAGTCCATCTTCACAACATTTTTATCATCCAAAACTGAATCTCTATGTTCATCAAACAATAACTCACCATTACTTTCTTCCCCTAGCACCTGGTAACCACTATTCTACTTTATGTTTCTATGAATTTGCCTATTTTAGCTATCTCATATAAGTGGAATCACATTTATTTGTTCTTTTATGTCTGGCTTATTTCACTTAGTATAATGTTTTAAAGTTTCATCCATGTCATAACATGTATCAGAATTGTATACCTTTTAATGACTGAATAATTTTTACATATGTATGGCATTTTTTATCCACTCACTTGTTGGTAGACATTTGGGTTGTTTCCACCAAAATAGCTTATTCTAATCTTAACCCTAACCTTAACCCTCTCCTAAGTAGATGGTTTTGTGACTAATGTTTCTCTGAACATGGTTTGGTGCATGAATGTCTGTGAGCCCCTGATTTTGATTCTTTTGGTTATATACCCAGAAGTGAAATTGCTAGGACATATGGGCATTCTATTCTTTTTTTTTTTTTGAGGAATTACCAAATATCACTAGCTTTCAAATAAAATTTCACTATTGCTTGTTATCTTCTCCTCATACTCAGAGGAGTGCTTGATCTCTGTCCTCCCAATTTGCAGGCATATTATAGAATTGAAGTAGGAGAAGTATAGAGTAGAGAGAAAAATCAAATGATGGGAAGAAAATGGAAAGGCTTCCTATTAGCCTGGTTAGGCTCTGTCTTTTTGTAAAAGAGCATTCAAGTAATAAGCAAAGTGGAAATAAAGCCAAGAATGAAGACAATATTTATAATAAAGAGCTGGGATAGGATTAAGGAGGTGAATATCAGTTGCTTGGCAAAGAAGTGGCACTGGAGCATTTGCAATATACATGGAGGAAAGGCGCTTGTTAGAAGTGTTACTGCTCTGGGTTGTGAATTGAAACTGTTCATTGTTTTTAGATAGACCTAAGGTTTGGAATTCCTCCTAAATTTCTCTTGATTGTTGGGTTGGGTTTCCTGGACTTTGACTCTCTGTGGAGACTGAGATTATATACACAGACACATACATACATACATACTATAGGTATATGTATGTATGCATGTATGCAAAAATTAATATTATATAAATGTATATATTAATTATATAATATAATAACATATCAATATATAATTATATAATACACAATTATATATATGGAGATTATATATAATTACATATATAAATATACAAGTATATATAATTGTGTATTATATATAATTGTAATATATATTTGTAATATATAATTATATATTATTGTGTAATATATAATTATATCATATATAATTACATATATAATATACACAATTATATATGATTATATATTTTATATAATCATGATATATAATCATATATAATATATACACTTATATATTATATATAATTACATATATTATACATATATGTACACACATACCTGAATTGAATAACATAGGTAAAGTTTCTACTCTTATAGTAGTAAGCCCCTAATACTTCAGTAAATGAAAAAAAAAATCCACACTCAATTATATGCAAAATTCCAAGGTTATAATAAAGCATTGATTCTTTTTTTCTTAGGATTTTAGACTACAACCGATTACATAAATAGATGTAGGTCTGGGACGATTATTTTCATTGCCTGTAGCACAGGCTTTCAGCTCTGGCTTTTACTGGAGTTGTTCATTTGAATATTCATAAATATGAATTGGAAACTTATGTATTGTGATTTTTTTTCTGTATAAGATACCAGCCAGAAACAATGTCAACATTTATTTTGAAAAAACAGTATGGTGTGTGGGATGGAATGAAGCTATGGTGACAAAACTTTCCTAACACTAAATTGGGCTGTGTTCTGACACATGGTCTGATAAAGCACAATATTTTAAATTAGTAGAGTCCTGAAAAAACCCAGGACATATGGTTTCCTTAGTTTTGGTATTGAAATAGGATCTGTTACTCATTTGTGACTTTTCAGTAAATTAAATAGCATTACCCCAGTATATTCATGAATGCCTTGATTTATTGATTCAGTTAGTTCTTAGCAAGGTATAGCATCTCTTCAATGTACCTTTCCAATCTCATCTTTTGATTCTACTGTCTGTAATAGCCAGATCCATTTCTTTGTCCATGTGCATGTGTGTATGTTTGAGAAAGCAATTATGCAGAGATAAAACTGAGTTTTTATTGGTGGGATGAGAGAAAGGATCTGAAGGTTTTTGTCTAGCTCAAGATATTTGGCAATAGAAGAAATAAAAAAGAGCAACTTTAGTATAGCTGGGTCAGAGAAAGAGATTTTATATCATTTCACTATTTTTCTTTTTGATTTAAGGAAGGGAATAACTCAAAAGAAGAATTATTTATTTTTGGTGCCAAAACCTAGGAAGGATGATGTTATAGGAGATAAAAATAATAATTTACCTCTACCCTGTAATGTATCTGAAACCCCTGTAACAAAACAAGAGAAGAAGAAATATAAATTTATTAACGTGTATATACTATATACTGGTATATACAGTATGTACCATAAATACTGGGAGCTACCCACGGAAATGAAAATGAGTATGACTCAAAGAGATGGCATATCATAAGAGGTCAAGGTTCTTTGAAAAACACAATAATGCTGAAAAAAAAAAAAAGGCACCAGGAAAAGAGGAGGACCAAATATGAGATGGACTGATTCCATAAAAGGCATGAGCCCACAGGAGATGAGCAGGGCTGTTGAAGCCAGGACAATGTGGTCTGTAGCTGTCCACTGAGTGCTCAGGCTCTAGGGTTTCCTGGGTGGTGCAAGACAAGGTCAGCCCCGACCTGTGTTTTTCCTGGGACCACCATGCTTGAGCCATAAACTAGTCTGAGATGGTTGCTACTTGTGCTGAGTTTGGAGATTCCCAGATGAAGCCAAGCTGTGAATCTAGGCTGGCTACTCCTAGTATTGGGCCTGGGGCCACTTAGCAAGAAGTTTGGGGGCTGGGAGCTCACTGAGGCTGGCTATTGCTTGTTTGCGAGGATTTAGGAAGTTGTGAAACATGAGTCGAGACAAGCCATTCATATGTAAAAGCAGCTTGGGTGGGCCCATAAGTTGAGTGAGTGGGAGTCTTTGGGGATCTCCAGTGCAGGACAAAAAGTGTTAGCTAGGTTGACGGAGTCTCAGATATGACACTAGTCTGCCAACTCTTTGGCTCTGTCAGGGGAATGGTTCAGAAAATGGACATTGGCCTCTGCTCCTCCACTCTGCCCCCACACAGCCGATCTTCCACAGACAGTGGAGGTGGGTGGTCAGTGGTCACAGCAAGTACTTGCAGCTGACTGGCCTGGGTAAGTCCCTCCCATTGACCTACCAACAGCAATCAAGTCTCAACTACAAGAGGAGGGTATACTCAGCCTGCACGAAGGGTGCACCTTGAGTACCTAACTTGAGTGATAGGGTAGTCTATGCCACTGGACCCTACAGGATACCTACTATATTAGGTTATGCTACCAAGACGGGGAGCCATAACTGCTCTACCTAATACAGAAAAACAAACACAGGGAGGCTGCCAAAATGAGGAGACAAAGAAACATGGCCCAAAGGAAAAAACAAATCAGAATTCCAGAAAAAGAACCAAATAAAATGGAGATAAGCAATCTATCAGATGCAGAGTTCAAAATACTAGTTATAAGGATGTTCAAGGAACTTAGTGAAGATCTCAATCGCATAAAAAAGATCCAGCCAGAAACAAAGGATTATTAACTAAAATAAAGAACAATTTACAGGGAAACAACAGTAGAGTGGATGAAGCTGAGAATCAAATTAATGATTGGGAACATACAGAAGAAAAAAACAAACAAACAGAATGATGAGAAGAAAAAAGAATTAAAAAAATGAGGATAATGTAAACAGCCTGTGGGACAACTTCAAGTGTTCCAACATTCATAGCATAGGGGTGCCAGAAGGAGAAGAGAAGGAACAAGAAATTGGAAACTGACTTGAAAATATAGAAAGAAAACTTCCCTAGTTTGGTGAAGTAAATAGTCATGCAATTCCCAGAAGGTCAGAGAGTCCCAAACAAGATGTACCCGAAGAGGCCCACTGTAGGACACATCATAATGAAAATGCCAAAGGACAAACACAAAGAGAGAATCTTAAAAGCAGCAAGAGAAAAGCAGTTCGTTACTTACAGGGGACTTCCCATAAGACTGTCAACTGATTTATCAAAAGAAACTTTGCAGGCTAGAAGGGATTGGCAAGAAATATTCAGTCATGAAAAGCAGAGATCTACAGCCAAGATTGCTCCACCCAGCAAAGATATCATTTAGAATTGAGGTACAGATAAAGACTTCCCTGACTAGAAAAAACTAGAGGAGTTCCTCATCATCAAAGCATTATTACCTGAAATGTTAAGTGGACTTACGAAAAAGAAGATCAAAACTATGAATGATAAAATGGCAATAAATACATATCTATTACAAATTGAATCTATAAAACAAACTAAGCAAACAATAACAGAGACAGAATCATGGATACAGAGAACATTTTGATGGCTGCCAGATGGGAGGTGAGTAAGAAGGCATGGGTGAAGAGGTGAGAGGATTAAGAAGTACAAAAGTTAGTTACAGAATAGTTATGGGAATGTAAAGTACAGTATAGGAAATAGAGTAGCCAAAGAACCTATATGCATGACCCATGGATATGAACAATGTTGTGGGTACTGTCTGATGGAGTAGGGGGTGCTTGGTGGAGGGGGACAAAGAGGTAAAATCATGACAACTGTAATAGCATAATCAATAAAATATAATAAAAAACAACAATGTGCATATCACTCATTCATAGAGTTGCCAGAAGTTGGTGCAGACTCACTAACACATAATACACACAAAAAGATGGCTTAAGATTCAGGCTTAAATAACCATCTTCAGTGAAATTAAAGAAAGAAGGGTATAGGGGAGGCCAATTGTGAGGGAGGCCAATTAAGGAGAAGAGGCCAGGAAAATCACAGTAAACAAGGATAAGATTGCTCATTGATTTAAATCACAGCCTTATCCACTGATAAGATTCTCTTGTGATTTAGAGTTATCCTTCTCTTCCTGCTACAGAGAAGGAGACACTTGCAAATGGAGATTTCCTTTATATATTTCTATTACTAAAGAGACTCAAGCTATTTTCATAGCTTCTCTTGTGTCAGCTGTTTTTGCAGCATAATCCTTATGCCAAAGAAGCATATTTGGGGTGGCATATTTTGGTCTCTGACAGTATCAAGGAAAGAAAAATTTGAAGTGTGGTTGAGGAGGAATGATAAAACCAAGTCTTAGAGACAGTGTGAGAATGGGATTAGGGACAAAGGTAGAAAGTGTGTATGTTCATAGGAGGTGTTCACGAGTCCTCTTCCTGAGAAATAGGAGGGCCAGGGAGAGAGGAAATTGAGGTTCTTTTAAATGTCTAAGTCTAGTCTAGAAGGTTAAAGTGTGTGAGGTGGGTGTGAAGATGGTTTTTGAAAAGAGTGAAAAATGAGCAATGTCAGCAGGGAACATACTTGTGAGACAAGAGAGGTATAAAAGTTTTGCTTGAATCTGTAAGGAGCTCCAATAGTATGCTACCACAGTTTTATGGCGCAGCGCTTTGGGGTTCAGGAAAAGAGAGTTGTCAGAAGGGTTGACCAGACAATGTTGGACATAGTAAATATCTAAATGGTGAGCAATTCCAGGATATTGTGAAGGGCCTTTACCAAAATATCTCTACACACTCTCCAGAGTTATTTGGCAGGAATGAGTGGAAGTAGCATTAAACATGTAAAATTGAAGACTAGAGAGTATCCAAGGGATTAGGGATTGGGTTAGTGTGGAGTGTTTTTGGTCCATGCAAGAAATAGGAGAGATGCTAGGATCAACTTTCTATCACCCTTTGTGCAGATTTCAGGTCTTTCCTAAATTGCAACTCTCTCACTCCCCTCACCTAAGAGTAAGCATTTCATTGCCACCATAATTACTCTACATAATGCACCTTATAAAACAAAAACTTGGAGTAAACATTTTTTTAAAATAAAAAGATGAGTTCTTCACGTTCTATAACAGTGGTACTCATGGTTAATAAATAAAAACTCACATCTGGTGATCCCATCAGCTTCAAAAATCCCATAACATTTCGTCCAATGTTCTAATGCAAAGAAGAGGAGTCCTAAAAATGTTGGTGACTCCAAGTGAAAGCTTCCTGTGCCACTATTGAGCTATAGCTAGAATGGGTTCCTTAACTCAGAAGGCAGATCCCTCATTTCTAAACATGATATCAGATATATCAATATTTTTTATTTTTTAAAAGTAAACAAAAATATTCTTTTTACTAATGGAACCATTGAATCAAAACTCATTTTAGCACTTGGGTTATTAGTTCCTGACCAGCCTTTCACATTAGAGCTGGGTTTTTATTCACACAAAACCCTTCTGTCACCATCATCATCATCTATTGTTTCTTCACCAATTTCTAATATTATATTATACACTTTCAGCATCATTGCCCCATATTGGAGAATTTCAGGAAGGATCATCTAAAAATTCAGAGATAAAAATAAGCCATTATAGGCTGTTGCTGTCACCCTGAGGCCTCCTTTGCTACTTTTCTGCTCATTTTACTACACTTAACCCACTAGAAAAGCAACTGAATTAGAATCAAATGCAATTTACCAGTGCTCATGGAAGTGCAAAGAGGCACTGAAAACACAAGATAGGGAATAATGAGATAAATCTAGAAAAAGGACAATATATTCATGTGCTTTTGAAGTATCATAAATATTATAAATACCTACCCTAGTAATTTTGCAATTCAACTGGAGCAGTCTGTGCCCTGGTATGAGGAATGTGGTGCAGCAAGGTCACCCAGAGATAGTGTACATTTGGACACTGGCAGAGGCACAGAGAGCTGTGGTATAGAATACAACAAGCAGAACACTGAGAGCTGATCTGTGGCTAACTATAGTTGAAAAAAGGCTGTTATATCTGAGGCAGGTTTGTATGCCACATTAACTTTCTCATTTAAAAAATTGCCATACTACTTTTATTCTATGACTTATTTTTTATGAACCACCTGAAAATAGACCTTATTTTTGGTGAACTCTGGGGGAAATTTTGAATTTAGTATCTTTCTCAACTTTTACTCCTACAGAACTGGACATGAGTCTTGGCACATGCCATTCTGATAAATCTTGGAACCAATCTTGACTGTTCGTGAAGGAAAAGCCTGGGAGATAGGCTGTGGCTGCCTGTAGATAAGATGCACCATTCTTTGCATCTTGACATATTAGTTCTATAAAAAGGCATGGATCATTTTGCTAGACTGCAAATAAGTCAAAATAAATCAAGATCTTCACTCAAACCAAAATCTTGATAACTTTTTTTTATCAGATTTGCTTAGGTCATACATACAGGTGGGGCAAAAGGGCAAATGCAGAATGTCAAGCAAAGAAACCATCTTTTTATATATATCTTAACTGTAGCCAAAATGTCAGCTATATAGGACCTTATGGTTTTAATGTCTTCCAATGTGAGACAAATCTAAGCGTTTCCAGTTTTCCCCTTTTTAAAATGTCCTTTCCTTCCTTGTCCTTAACTGTCACATATGGTGTTACATCAACCCATGGCACACCCTTCATCCTTGAAAGCTCATATTCCAGAGTCATGGTTTCTTAATATTTGTTTGGTTAAGTGCCACCTTTCAAGCCCTGCTTGTGGTTGGGTATGGCCACATGATTAAGATATAGAAGTTATGTTCATATTTCTAGGTCTGCCTCCATGGTCTTTTCCTTCTGGCTTGATGCAGACAAACAGGGTAACCTGGGGAACCTGGTATTGAATATGATGAAGATATACATGGAAAGAGCCTGGGTCCCTGAATCACTGCTCAGATGCAATCTGCCCACTGATTGGAAATAAGCTTTGTGTGAGCAAAATAAACATCTATTCTCTAAAGCCACTAAGATTTAAGGTTTTGTCTGTTGTATCTTTAGTTCTTTCTTAAAAACTCTAAACCAGCATATGCCTGAAATTAATGCGTATTAACAATACTTTGACTCAACCATGGCAAGCAATTTAGACTCACTTTTCTTAAAATAAATCAAATTCTGTACGTTTGCAAGAGTCATCAATTCCAAATCCTTGTTAAGACACATTTTTTTCCCCAAAAGTCAGTTAATTTTAGTGATAATAAGGTCTTGGGAGGCCAACTAAACCAGAATCACTGGGCTGGGCCTTGGGCATCAATAAAGTCTTATTTAAAAAAGAGAGAGAGAGAGAGATGGCAGTGAGGTAGGTGGGAGCGGAGCCTACTTCCCCCTGCACATTGGTGAAACACCTAGCCCATCTTCTGAGGAACAGAGTGAACAGTCAATAGTACCCCAGCATATATGAAGGTAGGAGACCAAAAATTGTAGAGGACATTGAAAAAACAGATGGTAAGGAGAGTGCTTCAGGACAATAAGGTCCCTGAGACCAGAGTGGGGACCAGAGCGGGGACCAGAGTGGCTGCAGCCCCAGGCCTGGTGCCCGCTGGGTCCGCCATAGGGTTCTTGGGAGAGAGCTGGGTCAACAGCTCCCTCCCCTGCTAAACAAGATTTGAGCAGCACTGGGAGAAACCTGGTTGTTTCAAGCCACAGAGAGGGAAATAAGGACTAAGTGGCAAACACACAGGGGTTGTGAGCACTCACAGAGTCTGTGGACACTGGCTGGGGATAGTTGAGAGTTGGGCTGTGACAGGCCCTGACTCCGATAGTCGATGGTCTGGGTGTAGAATTTGGCTGTGTGAGAGGCCAGGCCTCTGTATGGAGAAGCAGGCATGAGCAGGAGGAATTTCTCAAAAAGAAAAAATGAAAGAAGAGACATTTGGAGGCTGTTTGGCAAATTCTCCTGTGGCAGCCACTCCAGCATCCTCCACACACAACTAACCATGGTGCTCCTGAGGTGGTACCTAAGGCCCAGCGCACATTCTGTACCCCTGGGAAGAGTTCAGGCTGGAACTTGAGGGACTGGAGGTGGCCAGGCCAAGTGTGCATGCCCACAACCCAGGGAGAGTGCCCTTTGTGGAAGGCCCTGAGCCCACACCTGCATAACCTGCAGGAACAGAGGCTGCTGGGCAACTGGACTGGAGGCTGACTGAGTGTCAATCAGGAAAGGCAAAAAACAAAATCAATCACCCCTCAACCTGCTGTAGCCAGGAACACCAGCAAAACTGGCTTGGCCACTTTGAAACCAGCATTAAAAAAACATTTTTTAAGTAATTTGTTATTTTTAAAAATTATTAAAAAAATCTTTTAAACCCTTCTTCCTCCCTTTCCTCCTTTCTTGTTTTATTCCTACTTCCTTACTTTCTCTTTCTATCTCTTCTTCCTTCCTTCTGTTTTTCCCCATAATTCCCACAAGTGAGACAAAAAAACCTGGATCTGAGAAAAGACCAGAGTTAGACCCAAAGAGGGGCATCCCAACAGCTGAGACAGTAAGACAAATTTCACTTTGCTACTTGCAAGTTATTGCATATTTGTATTATAATTTTTACATCATTATTCTTACATCAATTCTTACATTAATTCTTACATTATTCTTACATCAATTATTGTATTAGTATTTTTGTATTCTTCTTCTTTCTGATTATTCTTCTTTGTTTGGCTGGTTAAATTATACCATTTGACAGGTTTCGCCTGTTTTCTCTTTCATAGTGTATTGTTAATTTATTGTATTTCACTTCACTTGTGTTCCATTAGCACACTACTCTAGGTCCTATACTTCCTATTCTGGTCATCCAGAGCACATAGGTTCTGTCACATGATTGTTGCTCCATTATTATTGTAAATAATAGCTGTTCCATACAATTGTAAATACTACACAACACGCCTCCCAGATCTTAGCCCACTTCATGGTTTTCTGAACTCTATTACTGTAGCAGTTAACTCTATTCTCTCAAACACTACACCAATTTACTATCGTTTACTCTCACCTTACCTCAGAATATTACCTCCCACAACCTCACTGCTCTCTAGATCCAACTCACAAACCTTACCTCCCCAACAAGAGTATTATCTTCTTCCCATC
>PVKM010048883.1:0-11083 GCA_004027735.1 Carollia perspicillata
TTATTTAACTAGGGCTTCTCCAGTCATGCATGGTGTAGACATAGGGGGCAACTTCACGTTGCAGTCTTGGTAAAGGGCACCCTCTGTGTGCTGCATAATGAATGCAGCCTTATACTCCACCCCTATATCTTACTCTTTAATACGTCTCCGTGGGTAGAGTATGAAAGTATTATATAGAAGGCCTAGAAAAGAGGCAAAGTGGCCTTGAAACACTGAGAAGAATATTGCTGCTTTATTTTTAAAAAGGTCCTATTAATTATAACCAAAAGCTCTAGCAGCATAAATATTCCCATTTGTACTACCCGGATGTAGTTATAGGAGACTAGCATTCCTTGCCAGTCTACGAAATGAATGGAAGTACATTCATGTCCAAGACATGTCCAGGATGAGGCTAGAGATGTGGAGAAACCCTGTTCTCATCTCTTCTTAGAAGGGCATAATTTCACTCTGCTGGTTCTGGAAGTGATACAGAGGATGCTTCCACACACCCGGCCCCATCTGATTTTTTAATTCTTCCCTTCCTCTCTTCTCCTCATTGGCGAGGAGACACGGCAGCTCCCAACCCCAGCCCACTCTTTGGATACAGAAAAAGAAGTGATTGGCTACATATGTCCATAAGAACTTTCTCTTAATCTAAACAATAAAGCACCAGATCTTTCAACAGTGGAAAGATGATTGTCACTGAAAGTTACATACTTCATGAAATCCCTTCACTGGAGTAAGGTTTTATGACTTTTGATTTCTTTTAGTCTGATACGAGAGATGCTGTGCATAGTAAAAACATGGCACATCCCACCACCCAACCCTGGCAGTTGGGACTGACAACTTACGTCTTGACTGGAGAGTCCAATCCACAAGGAGGAGTTTCGAAGGACGGCCTGCACGGTCAGGAAGGCCTGCTGGTAGGGGTCGGTGATGCTCACCAGGTGCATGTGGTCTTTCTGGCATTCCCTCAGAGCCTCGGGCCAAGACAGAGTCTTCAGGATTATTTTGTACAGATTGTTTAGATACTTCACAGTTTCTGAAGTATTGTGTAAGGTCTGGCTGCTTTCGACTTCTGTGTGTAAAAGAAAAAAACCCAAAACCACACAAGTCATATGATATTTAAAAATTTTCCCCAGTATAATATACTTTAGATACTACACGCTGTATCTGCTCATTTATGTTAGATTTTGGGTGGGAGAACTGGCTATGTCGTCCTGTATGACTTAGGTAAAATGTATGAGCCCCAACATTTGTTTTCTAAAGTCAGAAGAAAATTCTGTTTTAGTTGATAGGATTTAGGAAGGAGAAAAGCTATAACTAAAAGTAGGCTGTGAGAAAATCGCCATTTCAGGTTGGTGGCAAATACTTCCTTTGTTTGAACTGCTTCAGTGAAAGGTGTTCCATCACAAAGTTTTCATCTGAGGGAGTTCCCGTGAAAAAAGTACAAAACCACCCACAAGAGCACATATATATAAACTATTGGTTTATAGTACTTTTCTAAACAGGGCAGTTACTAAAAAGCATGAAACAAATGAGCAAAGATTAATTTAGCAAAAATTAATCTATGTACCTCTTCAGAGGTACATAGATTATCTACTTGAGATTCTTACTACATACAAAATTTTAAAAAATTTTATTGGGCCCTGGCTGGTGTGGCTTAGTGGACTGAGTGCCAACCTGCAAACCAAAGGGTTGCTAGTTCAATTCCCAGTCAGGGCACGTGCCTGGGTTGTGGGCCAGGTCCCCAGTAGGGGGACAAATGAGAGGCAACCACACTGATGTTTCCCTCCCTCTCTTTCTCCCTCCTTTTCCTTCTCTCTAGGGATGAATAAATAAATAATCTTTAAAAAATTTATTTGTTAAAAATTTATTATGATCAGTGAAAACAATTTAATACCTTTTAAAAATATCTTTTTGAAAATATGAATGATTCCTATTTTTAAGTAAACCTTTTAGTTTCGTTTGGCTTATAGAAAGTCATAGTGATCCATTTATAAATGTTTCACATCCTTTTTTTAGTGCTAGATTTAACTGTGAATGTTTATACTGAACTAAATAAAAAACATTACGTTTTCCTCCTCCTTTTCCCATGATAGAAAGTAAAATCTGCAAAATGTTAGAGCAGAAAGAAGAGTAAAATTCAACTATAATTTATTATCATTAGACATCTGCAATTAGGAAATTCCACTTGATACTTAATTTTGATATTTAATTAAGTATGCCAATGATACTTGAAAAAAATCACATTCCACTTAAGATAATCTGATCACTTGGCCAATATGAATTTAGTTATGTCGAAATTTTAAGAAAGCTATATAATTAAAATTAATATTAATTCATTTATAATATTTTAATAAAAATGCTGTACATATCTGACATCATGAAGCACCACAGTCATCTGGGCAACATCTGTACCTGAGTATTTTTGACAGAGAGACAGAGTGTGGCGTTCACTGCAGGAAGTGAAGTTCCATGTCCCAGCGAAAGGCGACTTGCGGTGGTTGAGCATCAGGGCACAGTGGTAGTGGGACTCCTCATCAAACATCTAAGTGCAAGGCAAACAGATACGTGCAGTCATGAAGCCAATAATCTGAAGACCTGAGCAAGGGAACTTTACATTCCAAATTGGATTTCTCCTCCTATAAAAATTTGCACTAAGGAGCTGACCATGAAGTCACTAGGAAAATCCTGATGAACTTCCAAAGCATGAGAAAAGGGCAAGGAACTTTAGAGAGTATAAAATAAAATAATGGCAACGTGAATAAATATATCTTTAAAAAAAGATAAACTGTTAGAAATGAGACCAAAACACAATTATACTAATATTAAAATTTTTTTATTCACTTTTTTTTCAGAGAGAGGGAAAGGAAGTGAGAAAGAGAGGAAGAGATATATCAGTGTGAGAGATAAACATATATACCCCTACTGGAGACTGAACCCTGCAGCCCAGGCATGTGCCCTGACTGGGAATCACACCGGTGACCTTTCGCTTTACAGGCTGACACCAACCAACTGAGCCACACTGGTCAGGGCTCTGCTATCATTCTTGATGTTTCAAGTAAGTTAAAAAAAAAGATAATGGTTATTAACTCAACTTATTAGATGTTTATAAACTTTTGACAATTTTTTTACTACACATGGAGAACTCACTTTAAAACTTTAATCCTATAATAGTCACTATAAAAACTTCCATAAATAAAAGTACCTACTCAGATTTCATTCTCTGGCCAAAGATCAGTGATAGTACACATGAAAGTTTATTCAAAGTATATTGTCTCTATACTTTTTTATATGTTTGAAACATAACACAGTTATAAAAATAAGGAGACTTTTCCCAGGATATGCAGATTAAACAACAACAACAAATATGCTAAACAATAAACACTAAACAAAAAATAAAAAATACAGGAAAAAATAATATGAGCAAATTACAAGGGATATGAGTAAAACTTTATGTGGAGGCAAATGTGATTATAAATGTTTTTTTTTTAAAAAGATGGACTAAGCCCTAGCTGGTGTAGCTCAGTGGACTGAGCGCAGGCCTGCAAACCAAGGGATCATAGTTCGATTCCTAGTCAGGGCACATGCCTGGGTTGCAGGCCAGTTCCCAGACAGGGATGCACAAGAGGCAACCATACATTGATGTTTCTCTCCCTCTCTCCTTCCCTTACCCTCTAAAGATAAATAAATAAAATCTTAAAAAAAAAGATGGACTAAGATTAGAAAATCAGCAAAAATATAACTACAAGAAAACCAGGATAGAAAAATATAATAGTATTAATAAATATACCTCAAGCAATGGGAGTAGAGCATAAAAAAGGAGCAGAAAACCAATAACATACATCAGTTTTCATAAAAATCTAAATAGGAAAAACAATCCAAATGAGATATGGAGATTTAAAAAGATAATACATACACAACTTTATCTATATATTTGAAAATGCAAATGAAATAGACAACTTTCCTGAAAAATAAAAATTAGCATAATTGTTATAAGATGTAGAAACACCAAAATGTACCAATAACTTTAGAGAAAATTAAAAATTAACAATAAGTAGCTAATTTTCAAAATCATGTGCCAGATATCATACTAAAGGCTTTTAATGAGTTGCCTTATGTAATCCTCACATTGTATGGCATGTTCAACAGTATCAGATGAAAAATTACAGATGAAACAATGTTAGGTGAACTCCCAAAGGCACACTAGATGCTTAAGAGAGTTAAGTGAACCTCCAAAGACATACTAAATAGCTGAATGGAATTCAAACCCAGACAATTTGCCTCTAGAGTTTAGGCCATCAACTACTGCACCAAATCCCTCTATTATTAAAGAATGATCTCTGAAAAGGTTTCCAACATCACATGGTTTTGTGGATAGTTTCTTCAAACCTTCTGGGAAAGATAATTCCCCAGACTGAGTTCTACTGAGTCCTAATTTCAAAACACAAAGGCAGAAAGCTACTGAGTTCATTTTACAAAGTCCACATGATCAAAAAAAAAAAAAAACAATCGGACAATATGGCATAAAAAAATGAACTCTGTGAACAGAGATAAAAACATTTCAAATAAAATTCTAACAAATCCAATTCAGTTGAATAGTAAAATAATAATCCACAATGAGCAACTAGACTTCATGAGAATATAAAGACAGTTTAATATAACATCTATTAATGTACTGTACCACGTGACAATAGGCTGAATGGGAAAAGCTTTACGACAATTTCAATAGATGCTGGAAACAAGTTTTAGAAAATCCAGTACTTATCTCTAAATAAAAATTCTAAGTAAGCTAGTTGTACAATGATATACCTTAAACAATGAGACAACATCATATATAATACTCAGTATAACAATGAAAGCCTGCAGACAGGCCCACTGCGGTGTAGACCAAGTTTAGGATGGAGTTTATTACTCCTGGTATTTGCCATGCTTCTGGCATTTCTACCATATGCAGTCAAGCATGAACTGCTATTTGCAAATTATAACTGTCTCATTGAGAAACATAAGAAAATCTGTTGAACATAAGAAACCTGGTTGGCCAGAAGACAAGAGTGAGAGTTCTTTGTTCTGAGGATTTAGTTGGTGGGATGGGGGTGAAGAAGTTACATATTGATTGACAGGTAAAGGTGGTGCCAACTTTCCTGGGGCAGTGGTGGGAACATGAATATCCAAAGGTTTTTATGGGCTTCTTTCTTTGGGCACTGTGGGCCCTTTTCTGCCTTTCAGGCCTTGGGATGAAGGCACAGTTTCAAAGGCTTTCTTTTCCAGGGAGTGGAGACGATGCATAGAATTTCAAGGACTGCCGTTCTCCTGTATTAGCATGGCGTTTTTTTGTGATGTTGTAACACTTGGCAAGATTATCTGACCAGGCTAAGGACTGCTGAGTTAGTGGGTGAGACATGTCTCCCTCTTCCTCCCTGCCTTGGTCTCCTATCTGCCCTCCCTAACAAAACTGTTGTGTGAATGCAATATTATATTGATATCTATATGCTGGATGGTGATTTAAGTGTATTTCTTACTATGGGTCATGGTTAAAAGTTTAAAAGCTACCGGACTAAATATAAATGGGATAAGGATTTATGTTTTTCTTTATTGTGTCTACTTTTCTATAACTGCAAAATTTTCTATAATAACTAAGTATTATTTTGATATTTACTTTGTACATAATTACATATGATTTAGGGTTCCCTTTGCCAGCATCAATCTTGAGCAAAGTTGCATGCCTCGGGAACATTAGGTGATTATTGTCTGGGATGTATTTTTGGAATTTGATTTTAAAGTTAATTTCTCTGTCTTTGCCCTTTGTGCAAAAGGGGGTTTGTATCCAGCAAACTGGGAGGACAGAACAATGGGCAGCAGTCTTCATGGTTTAGAGTAACACTTGTTAACATAATGCCTAATTTCCTTCTACAGCTCCTTTACATTAATCCCTATGGAAGAATGACTACTAAGCACCAATTTTGTTCTTTTTTGCCTCAAGAGACTGAGGCTAACAGGTCCATATCCCAGAATGTTAAATAAAGCATTTATAATTGCTTCTGTTTGCAACTCACTACTTGATGGCTTTACATAGTTGTGAAGTAAGGACTGTGGATCTAATGCTGTTGTGGAAAACCAGGGCACACACGAGTTGTTATTGTTCTTCTTCTTGTGACAGCTTTATTGAGCCACAATTCATACGCCATATAACTCACCCACTTAAAGCATAAATTCCGTGGGTTTCAGTACACTCACAGAATTGTGTGACCATTACCCCGCCCAATCGATTCTGGAACACTTTTACCACCCCCCCAAAAAAACCCACACCCTTTCACAATCACACCCAGTCCTTCTATATTTTTTAGCCTCCGGTAACCACTAATCTATTTTCTGTCTTTATAGATTTGCCTCTTCTGGGCATTTTATATAAATGGACTCATATAATAGGCCCTTATTTTTAATCCAATAATTTATGGAAGACTCAAGGATTTCATAGAACTACATAGATTATTGACTCGAAAAAAACTTACATTCTTTGGTATTCTCATTATCCGGCCAACCAATAATGGGTGAAAGTTACTGTATGTCAGCTCATTGTTATCTATCCATTTATTTATCCTTTCATAGGCTGTCCAGCGCAAACCAATCCACAGAGCATCTTCCATATCCGGAAGCAAGGATATAATAAAATCTGTCAGAAAGAGATTAAAAAAAACATTTGACTTATTCAAATTAAAGATATACTAAATATGTCAATGAATACCTCTTGCTTATCTCACTAACAAAATAATCTTTCATCTACTATGTAAAAAAATAGTTTCCTAAGATTTAAAAACATGTTAATTCCCCTCAGCATCCCAAAAGTAACTTGACCCCCCCAGATCAGAATAAAACATGTTTCCAAAAACAACTCTCCTACCTTGTTCTCTCTGGCTCAACACTGTAGGAAGGGTGCCACCGTAGGTGTGACAAGTATCACTTGCTTCAAGAAATGTGAGAGACTTGGGTTTGACCATTAGAAAACACTGCAAACAAAGAACATACATGAAGCATAAGATTCCAGACACAGGAAATCTCACATAGGAAATAAATACCTCATCTTTCAGAGGGTTGCCAATTTTTGGCCTGTGAGATATGGAAATTTATAAAGTAGTACCATAAAAATGCCAATCAACACTCTCTAGCAACTGAAGAGTGATCTTTGAACTATCTTTTAAACACATCCCATTTATTATGTGCTTTCTCTGTGCTAAAGAGTTTGCTTAGTATTATCTCACTTAATTTTCACAACTTGGAAAACTAAGGTGCAGGTAAGTTCAGCAACTTTACCCATAAGTGAAATAGCCATAGAATGGTATGGTCAGCATTTAAACTCTGTTACACCTGATTTCAAAGTCTGTACTCTTAATCATCACCTTCCTATATTTAAAAAAAAACCCTACATTAAAAAAAAACATCTCCCTGTCCCTTGGCAGAATATTTTAATCCAACTTACATTAACTGTGCAAATTGAGTCCCAGTACCTTGGGGGATAAAAGATCTCCCTAATTTAAAAAAAATCAAAATATACCCCTAGTATTTTAACTTTACTACAGATGCGTTCAGCTATCAGACAAATCTCTCCCTTTTTCTTTTTGATATTATGATCATGTTAGTGTGTAGTATGTTTCCAAACTGTGCTCCTTGAAATAGCCTACAAAATGTTTTGATTTCAGCTTCCATACAGAGTGAAATGGCCAATGAGATATAAGTCATTCAGTGGTTTCTGTAACACTCTAAAGAAAAGACCCTGAATTTGAGCTTTGAAGCCTCATGGTAAGGATGGTAGAGAGGAAAGACAAAAAGAGACTGCTTTTGAAGAATTCACAGACTTTACATCCCAATCCCAGCCTGCTTACCTTCAAATTTTTTTATGCACTAGAATAAATGTTCTAACACACGGTAGAAATCTCTCTTTTCAGCAAGAAATAGAGAATCTCTCTATTTCCAAATACATTCCATAAGAGATACATATACCAATATGGATTATACATCTCAAAGAAGCAATACAGAGGGTCCAGCACAAATAACACCCCTTTTTTATTATGAAATATTTTATTACAAAATCATAAGCATGTAATTCTGTAACATGACAATATCACACTCAAGCACACCATATGACATTTTTGGTGAAATTGAAACTACAAATTATTACACCCATATTATTACCCTACCAACCACACTCAAGCAGGCCTTACTGCTGCTGGACCCTGTAGAATGCAGCATTTCCCAAACTTATTGAACCATAAATTCCACTTTTGAGGCAAGATCAATTACTAACGTTTGGTTTGCATACGTATAGTTCCCAAAAGATAGTTTGGGAAATGCTGGTCTCAATTTGACTAGTAGATGGTGGTTGTACGTTCTCCTTAAGGGAGAAAATTTATGAGTCAGAAATTAAGTCAATTTCTTATATGCCATAGAGGTAGTCTTGACCTCCATGTATCACCATCCATTGACACATCAACTTCAGCAATTTAAGTGTTTAGTAGCAATGGAATAGGAGCACAGTGTTTGGGAAGACCTACGGGCATGACCCACATGAGAGTTAACTTGGTTTCTGACAAGGCAGAGGACCAGGTGAGATACTGAAATACGCAGAGTCTGTCTCAGTGGTTATTGGATGGGCTGCCGTTCTATCCCAAGCCATACCACCACCATGAAAGCAACCATCATTTGCATAGTGCAGCAATTCTCTCTTTACCTTATTCTGAAAAGTACGCCAATCCCCAGAGCATTGTGTTTTAGCTGCAGAATCTGGACTATATTTCTCCAATGCAGAAACATTGTATTTTTCACAGATGAAGGGCAACTTGGTATTACAGTCTATTGGTTTATTTAAGTCTGAGAAATGAAAAGAAGGATTACTCTGGTGAGAATTTCCATTCAGTACACTTTTAAAATGATCCAGTAATAAAGAAAGTCTCTTTAAATCAATCTTTCCCAAAAGGTTACAATATATTCCTTTACTTCTCTAGCCATTTATATTTTCTAGTACTATTCACATCAGTAGGTTAGAGCACACCAATGCTGCCTATAAAAATGCATACACATGGTATAACGACCAGTTACCACGGTTCCTGATGGCAGAAAATGGAATTGAAGAAGGCTAATGAGGGGGAAAGGAACCTAAACTATATTCTAGAATTGCTGCCTGTTTATCTTTGCAAATTTGTCTATATGCTTATTAGTTATGAAAGTGCCAAGTTTGCCCTGGCTGGTGTAGCTCAGTGGATTGAGCGTGGGCTGTGAACCAAAGGGTCACTGGTTCAATTCCCAGTCAGGGCACATGCCTGGGTTGCAGGCCAGGTCCTGAGTGGGGGCCACGTGCAAGGCAACCACACACTGATGTTTCTCTCCTTCTCTTTCTCCTTCCCTTCCCCTCCCTCTAAAAATAAATAAATAAAATATTAAAAAAAAAAGAAAGTGCCAAGTTTATTTCTAAGTAATTACTTTAGGATAAAGGAAGTCAAAATAGTCACAGTGAAAAGCATCTTCATTTGCATTTGGAATTTGAGCTATAGTCATTACAAATAAATCAGAATAAGATGAAGCTACCAGACACATACTCAAAAGGAAAACAAAATTAAACTAGTAATTGAACCTGAATTTCACATATGACATAATCAACATGAAACGATTTGGAATGACTGTTACCATTAAGCCAGGTCCTGGCAGATAGATATGAACAATCTTCTCCAAACATTACAGGAAAGTGACGATGCCATGGATATCGTGAGCTGGAGAAAATGAGAGATCTGACAACTCAGAATGCAGTTACACATTCCTTTCTGGTGTTTACTGTAAGTGATTTTAATTCTACCGTTAATGTCATGCCATTGTTTTATACCACTTCATTCTGTGGATATACAAAAGGACTTGGTTTCTCAAGTCTAGGCAGTTAGGCAGTTTATGGATTAATGTTCAAAACTAATTATAAATAGTAATCCATTTAGTAAAAGGGAATTTGGGACTGCTTCTTTTAAATAATTTTATAAATGATTACACATACAATATGGAGCGACGATCTAGCATTGGCTGCTCCGTAGTTTTCAGCCACCACTTCTGTTCTTCACTGGACATCTGTAAGACAAACCAAACGCCCGTCCTGACACGTGCCGAGTTCTCTAGCAGAGTTCTGACCGAACCCCATTCCACCGCAACCACAGACCACCACCATTTCCGACATGTCATTACTTTGGTATCTGAAGTATACAAGCCAGGTCCTTTGACCAAAAAAGGGGTTTGAAAACTCTTTGTATATTTATAGGCCCTATTTTGCATACAGCATTATGGTTGCTGTAATTATGGGTGTACATTAATTTGACATACAGTGTCCCATTGCAACCGATTATACATTTAAAAATGTACAAATTATTTTTCCTCCAAAAATCTATTTTGCAAAATTAGTTATTAGTAGAAATAGATACACAGGTTAACTATAAAGTTAACTTTTAGTAAAAATGATATTAGAATAATTTATAGTATCTATTGGTGCTCATTTTATAAATTGAGAGTTATAGTTAACCTTGAATATTTTAAAACATTCAGCAATTACATTTAACATTTCTAATGAGAAATGGTAAATTTGAATGTTGTTGGGGAAATTTCACTTGAGAGGGACATTTAGCTTTTGTGGATTTCGGCAAGATTTTTGAAATATTTTTTAATGAAATAAATATAAAGATAAGAGAAATATTTAAAAATACATTCTTTTGAATTACATTTGCTATTTTGTTTTTGATGGCTCTTAGTCCTGCAAAAGATGTAAATGCAGCCAGGGTGCTGTGATTGCTAGCGCAATACAGGACGGCTTCTTCATAGTTTAAGTGAGGGTCAGCAACAAACCAGTATTCGCTCCCTTCGATTATGACGGAAGGTCCGTGAATTCCAGCACGCTCTAAAGAAGAAGAAGATCAGAGTTATGACTGTGTAAACCAAAATGCACCCTCAAAGCCTGGGTTAATCTCCAAAACTTTTATAAATTATAATCCATTTAGATTACTGGTTCTCTCAGGCCAGAAAAACGCTTCCTGAAAAGAACCAAGGACTCCTGAGCCAGTGAGTGACCCTGCCACCC
>PVKM010048884.1:0-11078 GCA_004027735.1 Carollia perspicillata
TGGGGCTCACTGAGGCCAGCTGTTGCTTATTTGATAGTACTTAGGAAATTCTGACGTGTGAGCCAAGACCAGCCATTCATATGGAAAAACCGCTTGAGTGGGCTCATAAGTTGGGTGCGGCAGAGTCTCTAGGGATCTCCAAGGCAGGTCAAACAGCGTTAGCCAGACTGATGGGCTCTCAAATATGGCACCAGCTTGCCGGTTCTGTGGGAGGAGAGTTTAGAAAAGGGACAATGGCCTCTGCTGCCCTTGATGCCAGGCACTTCAGTTTCTCCTTGTATGCCACTGGTATCTTTCAAGTTGCTACCCCGGGGTCAGAGGCAGTGAGTCGGAGTATGTGAGATCATGTGTAGGTTCTTTAAAAGGAACTGCTTGGGGCTCCAGAAGTTTCTTCCAGCAACTCAATTCCATCTGGTTTTTGCATCCTGAATTTGTAGGAACGTATCTTCCTGGCACTGGAACACTGGGCCGGTGGGCCTGGTGTAGAGTGGGACTCCTTGCTCCTGAGATATTCCTCCCAAATTTTTATCCACTACACATGGATGTGGGACCTGCCTATATGGCATCTCTGCCTCTCCTACCAGTCTGGCTGGATGTGGTTTCTTTAATTCTGTAGTTGTCAGATTTCCATTCAACTCAATTTCTGATGGTTCTGAGTGACGCCTGTTCTATAATTTAGTTGTAATTTTGATGTGGTTGTACAAAAAGGAGAGCCACGTCTGCCTACCTCACCATCTTGACTGGAAGTCCGGAAAAGTATCTTTATCTTAGCATAGTTTTCCCTAAAAACGGAGCTTAAGTAAAAAGCTTGAAGGCAGTTGGTTTATATGAGAATATGGTCCTAGGAACAGAAGTGAGGGAGGAAGGAAATGAACAGAGAAGGGTAGCCAACACAGCGGCTACTGTTTATGGGTAACTTGTTGCTTAATCCTATCAGGGAAAATATGTCTAAGAACCATGCCTTTGAGAGAAGAAAGGAGAAATGTTTATCCATTACTGCCTTTCTCCATTGGTCAAGGAAGGCCCTTCGTGATGTTAAATCCTCTGCTTCTGGATCGGGATACTAGGGAGTGAGGGGGTGGATTCCTGAGTGGTAAAAAAAAAGTCAGATTGCTGCAGCATTGGTTAGAATAGGAGATGAAGCTGAGAGACTTTTCAGTGTATTTAAGAAGTGTCAGATACACTTGGGAAATTAAAAATACTTTTATCAAGATTGATTTACATTTAAAAATACAGGAAAAGCAGGATATATGAGCAGATTAAAAATGTTCTATCATTACATTAATATGAACAAATCACAGCTTGTGGGAAAGAATATATAAAACTATGATACAAAAATGTTTCTAATGATGTCCAGTTGATCCAGATGACCCAGCTAGCATGAGTCTACGAGCTGGGTTAGTGTCTGTCTTCCACATTAAAACAGTTTTTGTCATCAGCAAGAAAAAATTCAAGACAATGATGCCTTGAATGTAATGCTTTTCCTAATATCAGTGCTGTCATTGTCTATTCTTGTTTCACCAGGATGACCCATTCACCTGGTGTGGATGAGATCTTTACTTTTTTTAATTGAAGGAAATGTCAACAAGCTTTTGCTACTTTTTTTAATCCCAAGAAGGTTAACAAATGTTTTCCAGTCTAATATATTGAATTTAAAAGCTCACTTTAAATTTGTACATTAAGGTAAATCACTGGGGAAACATGTGAGTTCATAAAGTACAATCTCTGTACATCTGAACAGTAGAGAACAATGTGAACACTGGGGGTGCTCTCAGTAGGGAGGAAATCGCCTTGTATCATGCCATGGATGCAGTATGCTGTTTTTGTTTCATGACCTAGCACCCGTCTTTAAGAGTGTTTCTTTTAAATATATTTTAGTGACTGAAATAATCTGCCTAGAGATTTGATTAGTGGATGTGAGATCTCTATGTATTATTTTGGGTAGAAATCCTTGTCTAAGCCTGGGGGCCTACCATAAAACTGTTAGACTTGGAGAGGTTATCACTGAGGGAAAGAGAAAATACTAAAAAAGCAACTCACAACAACCTTACACATGAATGATGGAGAATATCTGAGGGAAGGAAACATAAATTTTCAGATCACTGTACACACTGAATATCAAGTAGAATCAGTAAAAATATATCAATTGCTAGTCATAGTAGTGAAAATGAAAAATGTGAAGGATAAAGGAGCCAGAGGGAAAGGAAGATTGCCTTCACAGAAATAGCAATTTGGTAAATGATAGTTTTCAGATAAAAAAGAATGGATTTGGAAAGAAAATAGAGTAATATTGTCCAAGTGTTGATTCAAATTAATTCTTAGTCTGGACTTTTATACCTAGTTAAATTATCATTACAGAGGAAGTACAATTGAAGAGATTTTTTGGGCTTATGAATATCAAATCCGCAAACCCGCACTTGAAGAGTTATTAAAGGACACATTTCACAAAGAGAAGACATAGGATGTGATAGCACAAATACTGATAAAATTTAACTAATGATCTTAAAAATCTTCTAACTACTTAAACTTTTTTCACATTAAAAGATAAAATTCTAGGCATAAGTGACTAGGGGTGTGACAGGATACTAATGTTCTTGTAATTTGGGAGAAGGAAGAGATATTGAAGAACTTTACATTTTATAAGAAAAGCGAGATTCCAGACCAAGATGGTGACATCTATTGCCCAACTTTTAAGCTTACCACCCCAGGGACGGCCCCCTACAATACCTAGCTGAGAGCTACTCCAACTTGCATTCCTGAGCTCCACAAACTATAGAAAGCAAATATAGCACTCACAGTGGCTATTCCCCCAAGGCTCAGTGCAGCGGGAGCAGGACCCATCTCCTAGTCTTTCCTGGGGTGAAAGGTTTGACTGCATACATTACAAGACACTGCCTGAGGATCTGATGCTACTTTAGCATACATGTATATTCTGGCATATACGTATATTCTTTACTTGAAGCCTGAAAGACCTGGCGAGCATTTCCCTTGCCTTCTCCCTCTGAGTCTCTTCAACAATGAAACTTTCACCAGCATCTCCCTTGAAGGAGCTTGTCCACATGTCTAGCACCCCAGCTTTTACAGCTACCATGTGAGGTATGGGTCCCCAAATCACACAGTTCTGATAACCAACAAACTTGTCCTACACTGGTCTATACTAACTGCTGAATTTACCTGCATTCCTAACCACATTTAGAATTATTTATGGCGAAGAAGGCATGACAAAAGAAACAAACTCAACACATCACAAAGATGTATAAAAGCTATATATGCTTAAAAAGCTCTGAATTTAGGTCCCAGTTGCTATAACAAAGGAATGAATGGAATTCCTACCCCCACCCCCTTTTTATATACTAAAAGTGCCTTAGCATGTGTCATACTGTCACTCTATCTGTCTATCTATCTATCTATCCATCTATCCATCCATCCATCACTTTGAGTCAGTTCTCCCTCCTGGTCCTGTCAACTTTGGTTAGGTTAGGGACAGGGACAAAATGTGGGTGGGTGAGGGCAAGTTACTTTATAGCCCACTGTCGCCTTAGAAGTTGACTTATACATCCACAAACTGCCTTCCTGTATACGACCTACTTATTTCCTTTGTTCCTGAAACCTGGGTCTGGTTTATACTGTATAAATTCAAACTGGAGTGAAAACTTAAGCTGTTCTGACACAGGGAGTTCGGAATCATTTCACACCTGACTGGGAGTCATCCCTCATTTGACCTGTCAGATAAAAATCTAAACACTTTAGATAACGACAGGGCTTGCAATTGCATGTTTGCTACCCAAATAAATTTCCTTCCTTCCAACGTGAATCAAGAAATAATCATAGTCAAAATCATTAAAAAAGTTAATTCCTCTAGGTAAAATTCTGACCCCTGCAGTTTTTATACACCGTCTTCCTACTGCTACATAAATTGGGTTAGCGTTTCATCTTTTCTTATCTTTCTTAAGTTTCCCAAGTTCCTATGGGTTAGAAAGAGGAGAAGCATTTCTCTGTGTGAGTGTAATAAAGGAAAAATTCACTTTTATCTTCTACCTTGTTATCTTTCCAGAATGTATTTTGGCAGAACCCCCAAAGTTCCTAGAACCTGCTGAGCCCAATTGAGCAGATATCTTGGTTCAGTTAAAGGTGTTATTATTTCACATCTCTTCTGAGAGCTACCAAGAAATAAATAAAGACTCTTGAATTTTTCTCTTCTTTTGTCTTCGAGCTCTAGTAAATAGTTGCTACCTGGGAAGTGAAGCAAATGAGAAACGAACAAATGGTTATTTCTCATTAGGTGGCAAAGTAGGGGAAGTGTGGCTTCATAATGCCATAAATCCATATACTGTGGAAAAAGTTGCTTTTATCATATCAGTGTTAATGTGCTTATGCATTGGTGACATCTCATTTATTATTTTGTTTTTATTATTTATTATGTTTTTCTCACCAATGTTTCCACTCAAGGCCTGTGAGGGAAGGAGGCATCTTCCTGGGCTTGTTGTGAAAAAAAAAATTATTAATCCTCAGTTTCTTAGCTTTTAGGGTATTCATAAAGAAGTAAGATTCACTCAGCATATTTATAATTGATTCCATTGAAATTTCTTTATTATTGTTCTTACTCTCTCGCTTCTGCTCCCATTACTGGAAGATCTCTGACAAATAGATTTGGTTGACGTGGGCTGCCTGGTGGCCAGCCTATTTGGTTTTCCAGTTATTTCCTGAAACTTCCCTTGGGGCACTTTTGTGAATCCAGATTCTGATTCAGAAAGCCTCAAAAATAAAGCTCGAGCATCCAGTCCTTAATGAAATTAACCCAACCTGCAGGAGAAGTAGAAGAAAATTTGTGCTGTGGAGTTCCAGGGACCCCAAAGAAAGGCAGACTTGTCTGGTAGGCTCCCCACTGAGAGAGGGGTAGTGTGAAAAGGTGAACTGAGATCTCACACTCCAGGGGCTTTATGGGGCAGGAAGCGAGTATCAAGAGCATGAATTTAGGAAAGCAGTAGAGAGGGCTTTTGAGATTACAGAAGGCTGTGCAATTATGATGTAATTCTTCTCTTATGGCAACCTCAAATCTTCCATAAAATCACTACACTTATATTATGATGGCTTAAGGCATGGCGTGGACCAGAAATGGTAGTCAAGGCAACAAAAGCATAATTGGAGATTATGGGCAAGAAAGGCTGAACGTTTCTGAAGGATGCAGGTAGGGGCTTTTCCACATATTGGCCGCGTCTCTGAGGAATAGGAAGGCTCAAAGTGATATACAAGTTACGCACGGGGTCCACCTAGGATCTCTGAACCATAGTGTAAAGTACTCAGCAGCATCTTGGAATAGATTGCCCCTCTAGGAACTAGCCAGAAGTGTGCACCCTCCCCATGTCTGTGGCATCCTGGCCACACAGTTCTGAGGAGTGGAGCCTAACTCAGGGTGTCCTGAGAATATCACTTTGAAGTCGGAAGAAAGTTATAGAAACCACTCCATGGTCAGCAGAGAAAGTCATCATTTAAGACTTGATGTTCAGCCAGAGCTAAATTTATAACTTAATGTGAGCTTACTTGGTTATGTCTAGAAACTGCATTTTAAAATGCCTCTTAAAGTCTTTTTCACCACCTTTCCTTCAGAACCATGTTTAGAAGAGAGACTCGTCCTAACTGGTCTACCTATATTCCTAACTGTTTTGAATATGTTGCTTTTAGACTTGCCTATGGCATAGAAGACATTTTTGGAAAAACAAGACAGATTCTCAGCAAATCACAAAGCTATATAAAAGCTACATATGCTTGAAAAGCTTTGAATTCAGGTCCCAGTGGCTGTTACAAAGGAGAGAGTGAAACTCCCACCTCCTCCCCTATTTTATGTAATAAAAGCGCTTTGGCATCTTTGCAGCTGTCACTGCTACAGTAATCTGGTTTACAGATGTTTTCTTCTGAGCATCACAATAAAGAGTACCATGTGCTATGAAAGAAAAAATGTATGGAAACTACATAGGTTCAAGAACTGAAAATAAAACAAAAATAAAAATCTGTTCACAGTGCTGACTGTTACCACCGAGGTCTTTGGAAATAATGGCAAGCTTCTGCCTCAAGGCCTGTTCCCTCTAAGATACTTGAAGTAAAATCGGCCTGTCACCCTCTGCCAGCTCAGTTGAAAGTTGTGCCAGGAACCTCTTCTCTCACCGTGCACTATCATTGACATAGGTGGCTTAGCTGGTCTCCATTCGCTATCTAGCTTCAGGCATCTCTCGGAGTCTGTGCCCCCGGGCCTCCCCTCACAGGCCTGCGCTGGCTATGGTTGGCAGGCCTGCTGGTGACTGTTCACATGCCCCTCTCTTAGGGAGGAGAAAGAACCAACTGACTTTTTGCCTACTGGCTCCACTTCAAAAGTCCTTACCCAGAATCCCCCGTGTGCCAAAAGACAGTGGGATTGTCTAGCTTTTCAACCAATGATGGCCAGTGTCCCCCCCATTACAATTCCTCCCTTTTAACACTCCTGACCCTTAAAAATCTTACAAGGGCAAATGGACAAAAGTCTCATTCTTCTGTAACTATTTCCTGCTGGCCCAGAATGTAGTCCTACCTGTCCCCTGGTCCAGAGGTCTCTGAAAAAAGGAGTTCTGGAGTGAAGTCCAGAGTGAGAAGGATCTTGGAAGTCTCAAGTCAGTTGGTTGTCCCTGTAAAGCAGTGTGCATGGTTTCCAAAGGATAGCATTGCTGGACAGGCTGGCAACCTTGTTGTATACTGGAGGTGATAAATTTCACAAGGAGCTTAGAAGGCCCAATCAAAAACACAAGTTGCCCCCTTGTGCAATCTTCTTACAATTGCCCCATTTTAATGCTTCTGGAATTTTTCTGTCCAAACCACTAGGCAGAAAAGAATACTGGTTTTCAAAATGAAGCTGATAGGCTGCTTTGTACTTCACCGACTGAACCATCTAGTCCACTCAAACCTTGGAGTCTCAGGCGGCGGCCATGCAGGTGGGCTTCTCAAGTGGGAAAGACATTCAGCTACAAGGCCTTTGGTAGATGATCTCGAGCAGTGACAATTCGACAAATCCTTCACGTAAACTAGTTGAAATTCTATGTGAAAATAAATGTTGAGGACAGCTAGGTGCACTAAATTCTGGTATTTGCAACTGAGTATTATGATTTTCCTTAAAACCTCATTTCCCCCCCTAAAATTAACCTTATTATCCATATTCTAGAGGGATCAGGTAAGAAGAAAATACAAAGCAAAAAAGAAAACCTTGTCCTTCCAGTATCTGTCAAATTGTTATCTCTATGCTTTAAGCCTCAATTTCTTTTCAAAACAGAAAATAGCAGAAAGAAAGAAAGTGAGGGAGTAGAACCAGCTTTAGAACCTTGTGCCACACCAGCTGGTCTTCCGAGGTCCAGATGGCAGAGGTGTTCTCTTGCCCATCCGTCTAATGGTAGAAACAGAGGATTCTCGATGTACAAAGACAGCAAGTTCCCCCAAGATCAGAAAGTAAGCAAAAAATAACTATAACCAAGAACTGAGGTTTCTCTTCAAGTTTCAAACACTCACAACTTTCTATACTCATTCAGAAATAAACATTACTCTCTTTCTTGTACTTTTTAACAATGGGAAGGACCGTACCCGAACTCAGCACCAAACGGCCAAAGTCTCTAGATTTGTAGACACATAAATAAAGGAACATGGCCACTTTGTTTGGGGTGCTGTCTTTTTCTGAAAGAGAAATTTCCAACCTTCCCCTGGAGTGCAGGCCCAGCTGTCCTTTCAGCATTGACCACTGGAGCAGGGTTCGAATTCTCAGGTGGTGCCCGTCTCATGCGTGTGTGGTGGATCCAAGGCTTAATTCCCATGAGCTTTCCAGAAGAGCGCATTGTCAGCAGGATGTCATAGCGAGCTGCTCTTCAGGGCCTTGAGTCTTCCAAGTCTTTAGAAAGACTCAGACTCCCTGCTGGAATGGGTGCAGGAGTTTGTTAGATGGATAGACAGACCTGCAGTGACCAAACTTGTGTAAAATGGTTCGTGTTTGCCCTCAATGTTGCACGTATTGTTTAATTTTTGACTCGTGCTCCAAATCTAAAGGAAGCATTCCTAAAACAGATTTGGAACGATCTCCTATAAACTATTTCAAAAGAGCTTAAGCCTACTTCTGGGCCACCCTAATTCAGACCAAATAGGGACTCCCTGGTCCCATTTCAAATGTGTTTCCTGGCATATTTTTCCAGGATCTTTCTTTTATTGTGTGTCATTTTCTCACTCTTCATAATCCTCTGATCCCCAAGTTGGCATTCTAGGGGTCAAAGAAATGACTATTATTTTGTAATTGTCCAGTTACTCCAGTAACTGTTACTGCACACAAACTTTTATTAGTTAATTTTGTATTTAACACTGAATATGTAGCTCCTGTATCTACAAGGAAATCAATTGGCTTGTTCTGCACAGTTACATATACCTGGAGCTACCATGGAAAAATAGTAATAGGTTGATAAATGTCCAAGGCAGCCCCTAGGCTTCCTCATTTGTCATCAAACTCCCCTGAGTTTTTTAGCATTTCTCAGCAATGTTTTCATCTATACTTTCCCTGTTGAGTTTCAGATGCTCCCTTCTCCAATGGTCCTCCCCCTTGCAATAGGGACATTGATTGGTGCTAGTGGGCCTCTCTTTTTCTCTTCAGGTCACAGGGGTGTTGAACCTGCAGCCTGTGGGCCACATGCAGCCCAGGATGGCTGTGAATGTGGCCCCACACAAAATCGTAAATTTACTTAAAATATTACGAGATTTTTTTGTGTGTGTGATTTCATGTTGCACTGTATTTAATGTGTGGACCAAGACAAGTCTTCTTCTTCCAGTGTAGTGCAGAAATGCCAAAAGTCTGGGCACCCCTGCTTTAGGAACTCTTCTCTTGTTCTGGTCTTGCCACCCTGTTTCTAAGGACACCATGACCTGTTTTACCTTCCTTGTTCCCTGGGTATTGTAGACTTCGAAGGGGTGTCCAGCCTTTTGGGCCACACTGGGAGAAGAAGGGTTGTCTTGGGCCACACATTAAATACATTGTGACACATAATCACAAAAAAATCTCATAATGTTCTAAGTAAATTTACGATTTTGTGTTGGGCCTCATTCATAGCCATCCTGGGCTGCATGTAGCCTGTTGGCCACAGGCTGGACACCCCTACTTAAAGGCTATGTCAGCCAGCTCAGAGGGATTCATTCCCAATGCCCATCTAACTTCTGGAGTCTCCTAATATTGAGGGCACTTTGTCCAATAAAATTCATGTTTACCATCCGCACATTCTCTGGTGCCTGTGGATCAACATCAGTGTGCTTCCTGTAGGCCTGGTAGATTCTCTCTAAAAACTCAGAAGGGTCCTCATCCGGTCTTTTTGAAAAGCCAGTACCATATTCAGGCCCTCTTTGGAAACCCCTTTCTTAAGCCCGTCCAGTGTCCACTTTCTCTAATGTCCCAGGAAGGCTGGTTCCCCACAATTTGCATTCCATTTAGGGTCTGTCAAGGGACTTGCCCCGGCTGGGTTGGGGGTCCCATCAGGATTCCTTTGGTGGAGACATCAGGTCTCTTGCTAGCCCTATGTGTAACCAGCCGTCTCTCATCTGCAGTTAATAAAATGTGAAGGAGAGCCTGTACATCTGTCCAGTTTGGATGGATGAATAGCGGTAAAGGAGGTGATAAGGTCTGCCATTCTCTGAGGATCCTCCCTGTACGAGGGGTTGGAATTCTTCCAATTCAGTAAGTCCGAAGGGGAAAACAGAGTATGGGCCCAACATCAGCCAGTGGGCTGACCTTCCTGATTTACTCTGCCTGTAAGACACTGCCTCAAAGGAGGCTGCCTTGCTCTGGATAGGGAGGCTCCCCGGCCAACTTGTGTGCCCTGACGGGTCTTTGAGGAGGAGACCCATCCCTTGTCATATAGAGGTGGGGCCATTGACTCTCTGGTCTCTACTTCAGGGACAGCTTGCAAAGGGCGTGGTAGCAAGGAAGCTCCTCCTGCCACCAACCCTGGGTCCCCTGGGTCCAGAACATTGATGAGGTTTATCTCCTCATTCTCCATTTCATCCCGTGTCTTATTATCAGGAAGAGGTTCCAAGACCCCTTCCTTTCTCTGCACCATCAAGTGGACCTCTGTCTCTGGCGAAACTCTGTTATGCAATGATGTAAAAGCCATATGGACTTCATCCCATCTGTATAACTGCTGACAACACTGTTCCAAGTGCATAAGGATATAGTAGTCTAGGGAACCATCCACGAGCGACCTTTCCCCACAATCCAAAATGTACATAGGGTAGGCCACACAGTATTACAATTATAAATCAATACCTTCTTGAGCATTGGATAGTTGCAGTACATGGTCCAGTTCACTGAGATTCTACCCACTTGGGCTCCCTCCAGGAGCCAATGCAGAACAGCCCTTCATGCCCCTTAATGGATGTACAAGCCTAGAGCTATGACCAAAAACTTGCAGGCAAACTTTGAACATATAAGCAAACTTGAATGCACATCTCCATCTCACAAGCAGGTTTTGGGGTTCGATCTTCTGCCAACCGATGCTGTAAATTGTGGCCCCCAAGCAATGGCCTCCCCAAAATTTGGCCAGTCCCCATCCAAACCCCAGGTCACAGCCCCTGAAACTCAGGTGATCCTTTTTCCTTCTTAGAGTTTATCCCCTTCCCAGACCCATTTCCTTTGTATCTACCAGGCACACTTAAGTGGCCGTCTCTAGTGGGCATGCTAGCAGCCAGGAAAATGCAGTCTCACTCCTCCAGGGTTGACCTGCCATGAGCAGCTGTGGTCCTAGTGGTAGAGTTGCATTGTCTCTTTCCAAAGCCAAACAGTACAGGGGGTCCCACCATTCACCACCTACCAGGACAATCTCCAAAGACAGAGTTCAGTGGAAACGAAAGGAATCTTTTATTTAATGGCAAGTTTCTTCCTAAAATATCTGGGTAACAAAAATAAGGGGAAAGAAAAAGGGTGATATCAAAAATAGCTATTTAAATATTTGTCATCACAACTACTACATAGGTTCAAGAACTGAAAATAACACAAGAATAAAAATCTGTTCACAGTGCTGATTATTATCACCAAGGTC
>PVKM010048885.1:0-11080 GCA_004027735.1 Carollia perspicillata
CCTGAAACATACTTTAAATAAACCCTTGCTTGAGCTGATTAGAGAACAGAACTCCTAATTTACTTAGTGCTCTCTGAGTGTATTTGTATATATAGCTATAATATATCAGGTTTCCTAATTAACAGTAATTAACTTTTGGGTGTATATATGTAGTAGCAAAGCAATTTTCAGTTCTACCCATTATTACTACATAAATAATGTTATTACACATAAGATTATTTGAGCCATCAAAGAGGAAGTTGCAGGTATGATGACAGTAACTCCTGCTTTCTTATAATGTTCTTATTTCTGACAATCAAATTGTTGTTTTCTTTCTCCCAGAAGGTTAGATATTCATGGATGGGGACTACCTTTTATTCCTCTTAGTGTTCTTAGGGACTTGTGTAGAGAAAGTCTTAAAAATTACTGTTATATCACTGGATATTGAGAGCCTTGAGTAGTATTTTTAGAGTAAAGGTTACACAAGAATCTCTCAAGGACCAAATAATGTGATGCAAACAATTTTAAGGTCTAGAAATAAAATTAATAACATTCGGTGATACTGAAATGTAACAAATAAGTAGAATGTGAATTAATTCGGAAGATAGTTAATAGGTAATTAGTTACTGCTTTGTGTGTACTCTGAGGCTGGGTGAGTAGAATATATTGTATGCATTTAAACTTCAGAATAGTCATTCAGAAAATATTGACTAAGAGCTTGCTTTATGTAGAGTACTTTCCCTTGTTTTGGAGGAACCAAGATAAAATTACATAGTTATTATGATCAGGGAGTTTACAGTGTAGTTGAAAAAGAGGCTTGTAAACAAATAGCTATGGTACAGTAAGAGTTCTAATGGAGGCATGCACTATGTGTAAGAGCAATGGGAAAAATTGGGAAAGAAAATATCAGTCAACTTGAATGTAAGTAAGGACTTGCAGTTAGATTGTTAAAGGCTATGGATTATGTGGAATCTAATAGGGAGTAGACTATAGTAACTGGACTGGGAAGAAGGCCTAGGGTGGATAAAATACCAGGTCTGTAACTTTCTAGTCCCAACACCAAGTGAGTCAATTTACTTGTCTGAATCTGTTTCCTCCAGTGTAAGGTAAGGATAATGATACCAAGTCTGCCTAGTTTTAGGGTTAAGGGTAATGAGTTACTATGAAAATGGTTCTCGTACAAATGCTGTATACATTTTCACATGCATTGTTTTTGTTTTTAACATTGTGTGGTGTTGTGCATCCTGAACACCTTTGTTTGGAGTATGTGTGATACTATTTTCCTCCTATTAGATGGAACAGGGAAAATTCAGCAAGGTGGCTTCTAAGATGAGCTTTGGAAGAAAAAAAACTCTATGCTCTAGGTAGATGTTTTTATAAATATATTATTTTTTTAAATGCAGTTATTTACATTAAGGTAGGGTTTTCTCTGAAGTGATGTTTTTATTTATTTTTATGAAAGAGTGAGTGCTAGGGGTTTAGGCTTATAAATGAAAATACATGTATCACAGTCTTCAATTGTCTTCTCCTTTACCCACTTTCATATGTATAGATCTATTCCTGAAAGTTAAATATCAAAAAGGTCAAGGTGGTACTGGTGTAAAGAGAAATGTCTTCTACAGAATACTTTGATATATGTGTGAGATCTTTGAGATAGGGAGAACTGGGAAGCTAGATATCTATCTAAAGGACTGTGTTTTAAATAATATTTTTAAAGAAATGTTCTATTTGCAAGAGTTCTGATCAAACAAAATGGCAGCTACAGTTTTCGTCCACAGTTCTTATTTACAAATCATTTTTGTTGGCTAGACAACTCCTTAGTGGCTTGTCACTGGACATCAGGTCTATGGATTTTAGTGATTGACAAGTAAGCATTAAACCAATGTGGGGGTTTGGGGAAATGTCCATTTTTAGAGTAACAAACAGCTTGCATTTGCAAAGCAAATGGGCCAGGCTTAAATTCTATGATAAAAATAGTAGCGAGATCTCTTATGTTTGTTATAGAACTTTACCTCCTATGATCTTTATGTTCTTCCTTTGAGGCATTACATTTCACCATGCCACTGAATACCAGCATCTCACCCTTATTTCTCAGAAGTGTGTATTCAGCCTGGTGTTGACCATTAAATTAGCACAGAGTAATGGAATACAGGTCCCCTCTAAACTGATGAATGCATCACATGTTTTACAGTTGTCTAGGTCAGTCTCTGTTACCAGGCTGATAGACATTTTGTAAAATTACTTTCTTGTTATTCAATTACAGTTGTTTGCATTTTCTCCCCACCACTCCCCACCATGCCAGCCAAACCCACCTCCCTCCCTTGCTTCCACCCTGTCCGTTGGTTTTGTCCATGTGTCCTTTATAGCAAGTAGTTCCTGAACACCCTTCTCCCCACTGTCCCCTCCCCCCTCCTCACTGGCTGTTGTTAGATTGTTGCTAATTTCAATGTCTCTGGGTATATTTTGTTTGCTTTTTTCCTTTGTTGATTATGTTCCAGTTAAAGGTGAGGCTGACAGACATTTTATAGTGGGAACCAACACATGCTTACATAAATAATCCTTTCCCACCCCACTCAAACTGAGAAGGCACCTATAGAAGGCCTGCTCTCTGAGAAGATAGTGGCAATAGCTTTAAAAAAGATGAGGAAATGTTGGTATTAGCAATGTACTTTTAAATTATTCTTATTGAAAATCAGGTTTGGTGACTATTATCCATGTTAATATGGAATAACCTTTTAAAAAGTGTCCTATTACATCCTGATCGTAGGGAAGTTTGGTGATTGTTGTATCCTGTGATTATTGATATGGGTAATAATAAGTTTTTGAGTGTCTTAAACTTTCATGCTAACAAACAGTTAATCATTTGGAAAGCAGAGAAGATCAAATGTTCTGGAGATATGAGTTGTTAAAACTAATATACCTGTATGAAATATTAATGTTTGAATAAAACATTAGTATTAGGGAGCAAAATGCAATTTTTGAGTATACTTAGTTTGGGGTTAAAGAACAATGAAATTATGCATCAGCCTCTTTTAAATATAATCTAAGTCATCCTTATAACAATATCAAGCATGTTCTCTAAAAATAATGTTTTTAAGATTATTGAAGAGCAATTCATTTTTAGTAAAGCTATTTAATGATAAAATTAATGCTTGTGGAAAATCTGGAAAAATCTTTGGCAAATTTAGAAAAGATATATGGAAATTTAGAAAAGTATATATAAATTGATGTCATCTGGAATTCTGGCATTTCAAGATAATGATTTTTAACTTTTAAATCTCAAAATTCTCTCTTTTCAGAAAATATATTTTTAAAATATAGGATATGTATATGTGTGTCATAGGGATGTGTTAGGTGTTTGGCAGTCACAAATTTAATTCACATTGAGTACAATATTTGATACATTTTTATTATTTTATAATTTGGGTTTTGATTTGTACTTATTTAAAATTATTCATAGAAACTGTGTTACTATTAGCAGTGATGCAGATTTTATTTTCAGATTTTAATTGCTTTGTGTTACATATGAAAAATATTAGAATTGTTATTTCCTGTGTTCTTTCACTGTATCCAATATTTTCTTTCTATTTGATTTTTGTTGAAAATATCATGGTTTTAGTGTTTTTCTGTATACCTGCTGATTTAAATTATTTTAAAGGCTCTGAAAATAACAGACAGTTTGATTGCAGTGCCTTGTAATAGAGTTTGATGTCAGGTATTATGATCCCTCCTACTCTGTTCTTCTTTCTCAAAATTGCTGAAGCTATTTGGGGTCATATATGCTTACATATATATTTTTAAAATGTTTTTTCTGTATCTGTTAATTACGTCTTTGGTATTTTAATAGGGATTGCATTGAATCTATAAATTGTCTGGACAGTATAGACATGTTGATGATGTTAATTCTTCCAATCCATGAACACGGTATATGCTTCCATTTGTTTGTGTCTTACGTAATTTCGTTCTTCAGTGTTGTGTAGTTTTCTGAGAACAGATGTTTTACCTCCTTGGTTAGGTTTATTCTTAGGAACTTAATTTTTTTGTTGGTATATCAAATGGGATTTTTTTTTCCTGACTTCTTTTTCCGATATTTCATTGCTGGTGTATAAAAATGCTTTCAACCTCTGAATATTGACTTTGTATCCTGCTGCTTTACCTATTTCACTTACTAGGTTGAGTAGTTTTTCAGTGGAGTCTATAGGGTTTTCTATATACACTATTATATCATTGGCAAGCAATGACAGTTTGGGTTCCTTCTTTCCAATTTGGATGCCTTTTGTTTCTTTTCTTGTCTGACTGCTATGGCTACAACTCCCAATACTATGTTGAATAGAAGTGGTGAAAGCAGACATCCTTGTCTTGTTCCTGATCTTAGTGGGAAAGCTTTTAGTTTTTGTCCATTGAGTATGATGTTGGCTGTAGGTCTCTCATATGTGGCCTTTATTATGTTGAGGAATGGTCCCTCTATCCCACTTTGCTCAGTGATTTTATCATGAATGGGTGCTGTACCTTCTCAAATGCTTTTTCCATGTCTGTTGATATGATCTTGTGATTTTTCTTCTGTTTATGTGATATATTACATGTATTGATTTGCAAATATTGTACCATCCTTGCATCCCCAGGATAAATCCCACATGATCATGCTGTATAATCTTTTTAACATCTTGCTGGATACAGTTTGTCAATATTTTGTTGAGGATTTTAGTGTCTATATTTATCAGATATATTGGCCTGTAGTTTTCTTTCTTTGTTGTGTCTCTATTTGGTTTGGGGTTTACGATGATGCTGGACTCATAAAATAAGTTTGGGAATTATCCTGTTCCTGGATTTTTTGGAATAGTGTAAGAAAGATAGGGGTTAGCTCTTCCTTAAATTTTTTGTAAAATTAATGTGTGAAACTATCTGGTCCAGGGCTTTAGTGTGCTGGGAGTTTTTTTCCCACTACTTCGATTTCACTAGCTGTTATCAGTCTGGTCAGGCTTTCTGCTTCTTCTTGATTCAGTTTTGGAAGATTGTATTTTTCTAGATATTTGTCCATTTCACCCGGGTTTCCAAATTTCATGGCATAGTTGTTTATAGTAATCTCTTACAATCCTGTGTATTTTTGTGGTATCAGTTATACTTTCTCCTCTTTCATTTCTGATTTTATTTATATGAGTCTTCTCCCTTTTTTTCCTTGAACAGTATGGTTAAATACTCATCAGTTTTATTTATCTTTTCAATGAACCAGCTCCTCGATATTGATTCTTTGGTTTGTTCTTTTAATTTCTATGTCATTTAACTCTGCTCTGATTGTGTTATTTCTTTCCTTCTACTTACTCTTGGCTTTGTTTGTTGTTGTTCCTCCTGTTCTTATTGAATACGGTTCGGTTGTTTATTTGAAATGTTTGTATGTTTTCTAGGTAGGCCTTCATTGGTAGGAACTTCCCTGTCAGGACTGCCTTTCCTGTGCCCCATAGATTTTGGACTGTTACCACTCCTTGTTTAAAAACCTAATAAGGTTGTATAGATTTGACTCTATTTTCTGTGTTTTATTTTTCTAATATCCTGGATTTGGTCTGGTGTACCTCTATCCCTGAGAAAGCTGACATGGCTATATGGAGAAATTTTGCTTGTGGTGGCAGCAGACTTCATGTTGGGTTTTTGTGTGCTATTGGCAGATTCAGCTTCTAGCCTATTCTCCTGGAATAATGTTGCTATCCCGAGACTATAGGATATAGAAGAGACTAAACTGCTCACACCAAGTATGTCATTACCATTTAAAAACTCCAAACAGACTCATGGTTCATAATAGGCTGTGCTGTTAGTTGACAATGTTAGATATTAGTGGAGTACATTTATTTTAGGGTGCATTTCATGTGAATTTAGAGGACATTATGGTACCATACTAGAGAGAGAGGGAGCAAAAGCAAACATCCCAATTTAAAAAAGTGGAAAGGACCTGAACAGACACTTCTCCAAGGAGGACATACAGAGGGCCCAGAGACATATGAAAGGATGCTCAGCATCACTAGCCATCAGAGAGATGCAAAGTAAAACCACAATGAGATACCACTTCACACTGGTGAGAATGATCATCATAAACAAATCAACAAACAAGTGTTGGAGAGGATGTGGATAAAAGGGAACCCTAGTGCACTGTTGGTGGGAATGCAGACTGGTGCAGCCACTGTGGAAAACAGTATGGAATTTTTTAAGAAAACTAAAAATGGAACTGTCTGTTGATCTGGCAATTCCACTGCTGGGATTATATCCTAAGAATCCTGAAACCCCCATTCAAAACAGCTTATGTACGATATGTTCATAACAGCACAATTTACAATAGCCAAGAGCTGGAAGCAACCTAAGTGTCTATCATAAATGAGTGGATCAAAAAACTATGGTATATTTACACAATGGAATACTATGCAGCAGAGAGAAAGAAGGAGCTTATACCCTGTGTGACAGCATGGATGGAACTGGAGAGCATTATGCTAAGTGAAATAAGCTAGGCGGTGAGGGACACATACCACATGATCTCACCTATAAGTAGAACATAATTAGGATACTAAACAAGGGAACAAAATATAACCAGAAACACTGAAATAATGAACAGACAGTAAGTAGACTGGAGGAACAAGAGGGATAATGGGGGAAAATAGGGGAAGGGCTGTCAAGGAATATGTATAAAGGACACATGGACAAAGCCAAAGAGGGGTGGGTTCCAGGGTGGGAGGTGGGGGTGTGTGGTGGGGGCCATAGTGGGGTGAAAATGGAGAGGAGTGTACTTGAACAGCAATCAAAGAATAAACTAAGTAAATGGAAAAAAAAAAAAGAAAATCACTTCATATGTCTCCGGGCCTTCTGTATATCCTTGGAGAAGTATCTGTTCAAGTCCTTTGTCCATTTTTTAATTGGGTTTTTTGTCTTCCTTGAGTGAAGTCATGTGAGTTCTTTATATATTTTGGAACTCAAACCCTTGTCTGAAGTCTCATTTGCATTATACTAAGTGAAGTAAGCCAGGTGGTACAAGACAAATACCATATGATTTCACTTATAAGTGGAAGCTAATCAACAAAACAAAACAAGCAAAATATAACCAGAGACAGTGAAAGTAAGAACAAACTGACAATAACCAAACGGGAGGTAGGAGGGGATAATGGGGGGAAAGGGGGAAGGGTTTATGGGAATATGTGTAAAGGACACAGGGACAAAACATGGGGGGTAATATCAAGGGTAGGAGGTGGAGATGGCTGGGGGGGGATTGTTGAGGGGAAAATGGAGACAACTGTACTTGAACAGTAATTAAAATTTAAAAAATTATTGTAAGAAACTTGAAAATGGAAAGTTAACTTTATAAATTCATGGTAAATTTACATTTTGATAGTGTCTCCCGAATTGGAGGTCTTTCTTATCAGGACTATTGTTGTTGCATAGATGATAGGAGAATATCCCTTATCATACAAATCCAGTTGCCACTTATTTGGGAATAAAAATGAACTAATTTAGTAGGTCTTCAATTAATATGTTTTCAGTGCTTTTTGAATACATTAAATATACCATTGTAAATCTTAGGAAAGAAGATTTAGAAAGTATTATATAATGTAAAACATGATTTTTTAAATGTGCATTTGGGCTCTATTGAGCTGTGTTTTATTACCACATTCAACTTAAATAGATTCTCAGAATGTCAATGAGATTCCCTAGGCTTTGAAATAGAAGGCCTAGGGAAATTTTTCATATTTCTTGACTTTAAACTGCAGGTGGCTCTCTTGATCTTTTTAGTTCTAAGTTTAGGTTAATAACTTCTGTCCCCTAACTGCTTAGAAAAATCTTTTTCCTCAGAGTATCAGACATTCTCTTGAAAGTTGTAATAATTGTATTGGTATTGGATTATAACCAAGATAGCTTTGTTTTCTTACTGTAGAAGATGCATTTTGTCATTTTTTTCAGTTAGTTTACATTTAGTATTATTTTATAATAGTTTCAGATGTATGGCATAGTTGTTAGGTAGTCAGATAGTTTACAAAATGCTTTGGCTTATATTTTTAGTACCCACGTGGCCCCATACACCATTATTACAATATTATTGACTGTATTCCCTGTGCTGTACTTCACATCCTTATGACTATTCTGTAACTACCAATATGGGTCCTTAATCCCTTCACCTTTTTCACCCAGCCCTCCAAACCCCTTCATTTCTGGAAGTTGGTTTTAAAAAACAAATTGCTTAGCATTTTTTAAGAATACATCTAATTTTCCTTTTCATGTCCTAAATGAGGATTTGCTAAATATCAACTATAGTGTTGATAATGCTTCTAAAAATTATATCAGTCTTCTAGCATCATTTTAAAAAATATATTCATTTTTCTTCTCAATTTCAGAGTAGCATTCCTCTTTTATGCCATACTTTGTTTTAGACATACTCGGTATTCTAGGGATTTTAAAAGTACCAAAATAATTGGATATAAAAACTTGTTGCTACAACTTCAGTTGGAAACAAGCCTCATCTGTACCTTTATTTATTCTAATGTCCATTTCAACAACATTGAGATGATGAAGATGTGGTGATACATTTATGCAAATTATGTACCAAATTAGAAATAATATAGCTCTTATATGGATCATTGAATTGTCACTAATACCAACATCACTTTTTTTGTTTTTATAAACTGAAAATCTAATTCTTCCTTTTGCAAAGTAGGTAAAATATATGCAATGGCTACTTTTTTAAGATAATGGATTAGTCTAAAATATGATGGGTGAGAGAAAATATTCTATAAAGATACTTCTTGCCAGTACTTGATTGTGTTATAGATGTAAGCACAGCACACAAAAGGTTGTTTTTAATAAGTCTTATACCAAGACATTCATCAAGTAATGAAATGTAACCCCAAATGTCAAATTCTGTGTGATGTGTGCATTATACATTTTCTTGTTGATAGTGCTATAAAAAAGGCACCGATACCATATTGACCTGAAGAATGACACATGTGGCATTACTGCAGCTGGGCTATTGTCTAGGAGATTCACAGAGGAGGACTCCCAGGAATTATTTGTATGTTCCTTTTGTATCAAGTTTTTGTCTAGAAAGTCACTGTGCAAACAGTAGCTATTCCTTAGCACCTGCTTCTTCAAAGAGGAGTGAGTCTTTTATTTAGAGAGCATCAGTAGCCATTTCATTCATCACTGCACAAAAGACCTACATAAAGAGTGGCATTCCAGTGACACCAAAGAAACCAGAGTTTTCAGCAAGTGTGTTGCTTGCAAGCACTGAGTCTGCCTGTTTCTTTTTTGCTTTTTATGCAATTACATCCAGGTCTTTATTTCAAGGAAAAAAATGATTCAGAATAATAATGGGGAAAGTTTGAAAATGCAATTTTAAATTTAAAAAGCTGTATTATGTAAGTAGCTGTGGCAGTGCCATGTATAACCTTGGTCATTTGCATAAATATTACTTTAATCTTCTTAAAGTATTAGGAAATTAATTGCTTTATAGAAGTCACAATGCCAAGATATTCCACAGAATATCTTTGAAAAATGTTTATGGGATTGTTTTCAATGTGCCTATTATCCTAGCATCTAAATGGTTTCTTTGTATTTCTTTCATGGCTAATCATCTTCGATAATGATGTCTACATCCAGTGCGTCCACTACTTCCCTAGCTGTCTTATTGGCCGTTGGTAGTATGATACCTTTCTTTCCTACTCTGTTAAAATTACCCTCTCTCTCTCCTCTAGTTACTAACACCCAACTTTCTCCATTAGCTTTTTCTTATCATTATTCATCATTGTATTATGCTTGACAGGATCTTCTTGATACATAGTTTGTCATTTAAAAAAGTTTAGTGGTTTTAGTACATATATAGAGTTGTGCAGCCATTACCACAATGTGACTTGAGAACATTGTATAACCCAGAAAGAAACCAGGTACCTGACAGTCATATCTCACCTCCCATCTTCAATAATCTGCCCTCACAATCAGTAAACTACATTTCTGTGTGAATTTGCCTATTCTGGACATTTCATAAAAATGGAATCATATGATTTCTGGCCTGTTATGCCTGACATTTTTCATTTAGCATATACTTTCAAGTTTCATCTATGTTGTAGTATTTAACAAATTATTTTATTTCTTTTTATGGATGAAAATATTCCACTGTGTGATATACTACATATCGTTTATCTTTTCATCAGTTGATAGACATTGGGGTAGTTTCCACCTTTTGGATATTCTAAATAGTAGTGCTATTGAAATTTATGTGAAAGCATTTGTATGAATACTTGTTTTCAGTTTTTGGGTATATAACTAGGAATGGGGATTTCTCAGCTACATGGTGATTTTGTGTTTAATATTCTGAGGAACTGCCAAACTGTTTTCCAAAGCAGCTGTAGAATTTTACATTCCCACCAGCAATGTAAGAGATATTGAACTTCTCCACATCTTCCTTAATACTTGTCATTGTCTATATTTTAATTGTAGTCATCCTAAAGGGTATGGGGTAGTATCCTATTGTGGGTTTGAATTGCATTCCCCTATGTTTGATGATGTTAATTAAGCAGGTTTTCCTTCATTTTTTGGTTATTGTGTGTGAATATGTGTATATATACGAGGTCTGTCCAGAAAGTATGCAGCCATATACTACGAAAAATAGAGACAGGATATTGAAGAAAATGCAAGATATGAGAAACACTGTACAGAGGACAATGACACGTCCATCTGCTTCAAAGTAGGCACCTTGGGAGCTCACATTGTTCTCCCAATCGCCATCAGCTGCCCTGTCATATTTTCCTGAATCTCATTGACAGTCTGAAATCTCTTCCCTTTCAAAGGGGATTTTAGTTTTGGGAAAAACCAGAAGTCACAGGGCACCAAATCTACTCTGTGCAGGGTCTGAGTCTCCCTGGTGATTTGATGTTTTTCAAAAAAAACTGCATGACCTTATCTGAGAAGCGCTTTATCTGCCCTTCCAGTCTAAATGAAAGCTTTGCTGGATAGAGTAGTCTTGGAAGTGGGGGAAATGGGACAACTATAATGGCATAATCAATACAATATATTAAAAATTTTAAAAAACTGCATGAAATGTGATGCATGACTGAGTGCCCTGTTGTGATGAAGTTGC
>PVKM010048886.1:0-11072 GCA_004027735.1 Carollia perspicillata
TGAGAACATGAGAGGGGAGGGGAGGGGAGGGGAGGGGAGGGGAGAGAAGAAGAAGAGAATCATCGATGTGAGAGAGAAACACTGACTGGTTGCCTCCTATGCACCTCCTGACTGGGGATGAAATCTGCAACCTAGGTATGTACCCTGACCTGGAAACTGAACCCAAAACTTTTCGATGTATAAGACAGCCTCACCAGCCAGGGCAGCTATTGTTTGTGTGATTATTATTTAAGCTTAAGGAGAAGGACCCACAAAATGGGGAAAATATTTGCAAATCATATATCAGGTAAGGGACCTATATCCAAAATATATAAAGAACTCTTAAAATTTAGTAGTGAAAAGATAACCTAATTTAAAAGTGGGCCAAGGATCTGAACAGATATTTCTCTGAAGAAGACAGGCCGAGGGCCTTCCCTAGGAATCCCTTCCCTGGGCCTGCCCACAATCCCGCAGAGCTGCTGCTCCTGTTGGGCAGAGCCTGTGTTGAAAAGGCTGTTAAACACATTTTTTAAAAAACATATCGCCCACTGGCAGACGTATGAGAATTGTCCCCACGTAATACCCAGGCCCTTCCCAGGTCCAGCCTCTGCTGTCCTTCCCACGTTCTCTTACTGCCCAATTTTCTAAGGAAAGCCGCTTTCCAAGACAGGATGGAGGACCCGGGATTCTCTCCTTTCATTCTCCCCTTGACCCCAACCCTCCTTTGGCAACAGACTCCCAGGGGTTGCAGCACCTCTCGGTTGGCACGCCGTCAAGACACACACTCACCGTAGCATTCTGCACTTCTTCTTCCACCAACACGATCCTCAGGCCCCCAGGGCACAACAGCACTTTGCTGTTTCCATCGTCTTTTCTCAGGCTGGGCTGGACTGTGGCTGGTACACTGGGCTGGGAAGAAGTCCCAGGCACGGTGTTTTTAAAGACAGTTTTCACCGTTTCCGCAAAGGCCTCAACGGTCTTCTCAGATGTATCCACAAGGTAAATCTCCTTCAAGGTGTGCCCATCCCAGTCAGCCTGGAAGGTTTCCTTGACTGCCGAAACGATGGCCTCCACACACTGAGATACAGGAAAGCCAAAGATTCCAGAACTAATGGCAGGGAGGGCGACAGATCGGTACTGGAGTTTTTCAGCCAACCGGAGGCTTTGTCTCACAGCTTTCTTTAACTGGAGCATGCACACCTGGGCATCATCCCTCTTCCACCTGGGTCCTACTGCATGGATGACCTGGCGATACGGGAGGTTGCCTGCTCTCGACACAATGGCATGGCCCACCGGGATTGTGCCTTTTTCCTTCACTATCCGGTCACAGTCTGCTTGGAGCTCAGGGCCAGCTGCTTTGGAAAGGGCCGCGGCGAGGCCCCCGCTGTGCCGGAGGTTCTCATTGGAAGCATTCACCACCACTTCAACAGGAAACCGGGTCAAGTCGCCTTGCTGTACCATCAGAGAGACCCCGGGGACCAACACCGCCCGGGAGATGCACTTCTGCCCGGCAGCACCACCTCCCTCCTGTTCCTCATTCTGCAGCAGTTCCATGAAACAGCCTAGTGACCGGACCTCACGTTTGTAATACCGTGCCTTATCCAGGAATAACTTCCTGGCTCCTGGCTTATCAATACAGACAGTTTTAACACAGACTGAATCCCTGGCTTGAATGAGCATGTTCATACCCTCCGTGACTTCAGCCTTCGAGCCAGTTAGTAAAATGCCCTTCGGTTTGCTCCCTGGATTGAAATCCACCTGAACGTTTATCTTCTTTACCTTTATCTTTTGTAAGAATAGCTTCTTCTCTGCCTTTAAATAATCAATAACTAAGGGAGGCGTTACTTCAATCAATCTCTCTACTTTCACGTTTTTTTCCACAAAGTCCAAAAGGAGGCTGTGGATCTCATGCACTTCTTTCACACAGCCTGCAATAATGGCCTCCGGTGGGGTTTTTGAAGTTAACTCACTGATTATTACAGTCTTTGACGACGAATTATGCTTCTTAAGCAAATTGCCAGTGATCGTTTTCCATTTCTTGCTGTCTAGAAATTCCCTGTCCTCAATGTCTATGCACACATAATTTAAGCCACTGGCCATATGCTTTTCAGCTTCTAACAGGACTTCAGAAGAAGAGCCGATTAAGAGAACAGTTGTACCCTCTAGCTCACAAACGGCAAGAATTTTCTGTGCTATAAAAAAAGACTTGGAGAATTCTGCACAGTCGACCTGTTGCAAAAACTGGAAAACTTCAGGGGGAAGCTGAATGCTTTTCTGAGCCATGGTGTACACCTTTCCCTGGACTTCACTCTTTACTTTATACACTTCTACACTGAGGCCTTTCAAGCACAGGTGTCGAGTGTCTTCGTCATAAAAAAGCTCCATCTCTGGGTACTCCGTGCGGAAGCGCTCCTGGTCGCCGCCGTAGAGCAAAAGAGAATACTTTCCTGGAGAAATGGCCAATTTTTCCTTCACACTTTGCTTTTCTCTTTTAATTTTTTGACTGGTGTTTTCCATTAATTCCTTGATTTGTGGCTCAATGTTTAGTACATCTTCTGATGTCCCTGCTAAAGTTACGATCTCCACAAGCGTATCAAACTCAATCAAAACGCCTTTATCTTCTAAATCGTTTTTTATGGCGTCCCACACTACTGGGTCCGCTTTAAATCTGGTGACTTTATATCTAGACCGGATGCCAGAGAACGCTGAGGAGGCGTCTTTCTTCCAGTTCTTGATCGTCTGTCTTCCTTGACTGACTAAGGTGGCCGCAGGTCTGATGGTAACTTCACCATTGAGCTGGGACCATGTTAGCTCGCAGTGAAAACGGCTCACTTCTTCATTTATCGCCTCAACCAGGTGACTCTTTTTGTACAAGAACTTCCATAGAGAAAGATCCAAAGATTCTCTAAATGGTGCTGGAAGCTTGACCAGAGGCTTCTCCTTTCCATACAAAGCTGTGCCCAAAGACGTGTAGTATGGGAACACAGAGAGCGGCATGTTATTCAAATCAAGTTTCCTGGTCAGGATGGTGTCTAATGCTGAAAAGGAAAGAAAGAAAATAAAGTAACCCCCGAGTAATAGGTTTCGAATGAAGGCAAACAAACGAATGAACGAAACCTCTCCTATTCTAGAGAGGGGGGAACCCTCGTGCTTGCAGAACTGCGGTGCAGCTGGTAGAAAGAGCAGCTCTCCGCTCCCAGCGCTTGAATATCAGCGAATATGTATTAACACTACATAGGTGTCCCTTGCTTAACTGAATAATTACTTTCCAGCCAAGATCACTCTATGTTGAAATTCTGTTACATAAACTCTGTGTTCTGTTTTTCTGACAACACTATCGCCACCAGGTTAAGAAACAGATATGACTGGGGTCGCAAGCGTGGGGATAATGTTTGCCTTAGGGTAAAGAGTATTTTGGCGCTCAAAGCCAAGCTTGTCTAAGAATCATGCTATTCACTTACTGTTTCTTGCATTTCTCACAGTTTCAGGCTTCACAGATGACTTAGATTCCATTAATACTTCTCAGGGGAGGAGCATAATAATAATTATCATAGCTTACCACATGTCAGACACTAGTCTAAGTGCTCTGTACATGTTTACTTAATTTAATCTTCACAATGCTTTGAGGTAGGGACATTATTATCATCATCACTATTTACCAACGATAAAACTCAGACTAGTAAAGATGAGATAACTTGAACAGGGTCATGTGCTGTAAATATCGGAGCTAAGATTCAAGCCAGAATCTGTCTGACCCCAAAGCCCACGCTCTTGCCCTTCTACTGGGGGGGTCCAAACCAAGGTCATCCTCCAAGCCATCAAATTGCTCAGCCCAGAAATGACTCACCTCCCCTGTCCCAGCTACGACCCACCTCCTGCCACTTCACTGGAACAGTACCTAGTTACACGAGCTGTGTAACCTTTGTCAAGTTATTTGATCTTTCTGTCCCTAAGTTTCTTCATTCGGTTTTGTTTTTTTGCCTTCCCCGCCCCCTGCCCCCAAATCACCACACTGTGTTCATGCCCATGAGTCCTTTTTCCTTTTTGATCAGTCCCTCCACTCCCTAACTTCCCCACCCCCTCAGCTGTCATCCTGCTCTCTATCTATAAAATAAAGATTACAGTAATAGCCATGCCTAGACAGCAACGTCTATAAATGCACTCTGTCGCACCCTGCAGAGCTATGCAAATGTCCGGAGAGAGAAAGGGAAAGTCAGTGTATCTCAGACCCTGGAGTACAGGGAATGAGTGAGGTTAGAGGAGGTGTGGCCAACACAGATGATGGTGCAAAAAAGTCAGGTGAAGCGGAACCTTTGAGAGACTCCTACTACGCAGAGGGGTGGCTCTGGCATGAAAGAAATCTTAACCAATAGTGGTACACACGTAACTAGACATCCTGGGGACATACGCTACTGCCCCATGCCCTCCAGATGTCCGAAAGCCCCACAGTTGTCCACTGCCACCATTAGCTGGAAGTCAACGTCCGGAGTAGACAGCTTTGTGTAGCTCTCTCCCTGAGCCCAAGCACAGGCTGAGCAAGATTTAAAGAACACGCAAGCCAAGCGAAAGTCCTCTTTTGTTCCTCTGCCCAAGGATTACTAGGTCCCTAAGCCCATTTTAATGTAAAGCACACCCTCACCCTATTTTCTCCAACCTCAAAAAGCTGAAGAGGGGTTGTTCCAAGTACCCCATGAAACAACATTTCTTAAGTTGGTGGCATATCACGTGACCCTGTCTCAAGCTCCCCCGGTTAACACCAAGCACAGGGTTCCTTCTTCCCCTTAAAGTCTGGTCCCGGATCCCTTCTCCCCGGCCTTGGCCTCTAAACATCAACCGACTCTCCAAGCTGACTCTGCACATGCCTCAGAGGACTGGCAATCTATGTCTACAAAACCCCCAGAAGTGTTTCTCTAAGGTTCAACTGGACGCGTCCTTCACAGCGTCACAGCGCAGAGCAATCCAGCAGGCACCCGCCGACTGTGTGAAATCAGCCCTATTAATTTCTGAGTGATGACACTGACAAGGCGAAAGGGGAATAGTGCCACTCTCTAGGAACGGCATGTGTTTCTATTTCTTTACCTACCCTTGTTGAAATTAAGAATCTCTACCAAGTGTACAGCCAGAACACATTTCTTCTTTAATACACTATTTCCAGGATTTTAAGAACTATATATTTTTCGGTTCATCATTGGTAGAAACTCCTGAGAGAATCTCTTTATATCCTTCAAAAATCTGACATCACTTCTCTAAAGTTTGAATCACTGGACACATGAGCATCATTTGCCAGATGAACAAGATTCCTAATTGGATTACCAATTAAATATATGAATAAGAAATATTAATAAAATACATCAGAATTCAACTAATAACTGTTAAGATCTGCTAATACAGTTTAAATTACGCTTGGTGAGGTTTACAAAATCAGGCTAATAGAAATTACCTTTTCTGTCAGAAAATTCAATCAGTGCTGAACTCTCTTCGGGAAAATATTCAACACTGACAACTCTTCCCCCTCCATTTTGAGGATCTTCAAATAAACATTTCAAATTATAGTTGTCAACACCAGGCGGCAGGTTTTCGACTCTGATCTTTCTTGTCACTTCTAGAAGTCTTGGAGAAAGCTGAAGACGTTTCACCGAACTGTTCATGGCACAATCCTCAACAAATTTCACGGGATCTTCAAACCAAAATCAGTCAATCAGAAAATTATGATTATACCTTTCTATTACATAGAAAAAAACTGTCCAAATATTATTTGAGATAAAGTGAAGAGCTAAGGAGCCAATTTTTAGATGCAAGATTTTAACTCCTAAGTGAGAATCACATGCCTAAAATTCTCATTCTTGCCCTGGATGGTGTAGCTCAGTGGATTGAGCATGGGCCTGTGAAGCAAAGGGTCGCTGGTTCGATTCCCAGTCAGGGCACATGCCTGGGCTACAGGCCAGGTCCCCAGTAGGGGACACATGAGAGGCAACCACACATTGATGTTTCTCTCCCACTCTTTCTCCTTCCCATCCCCTCTCTAAAAATAAATAAATAAAATATTTTTAAAAAAATAAAAATAAAATTCCCATTCTCTGAACCATATCCATCTAACCAGGATTACTGCCCCTGAGCTGCGTCCCTACCTCCGTTCACAGCCCTCCCCAGCCCTCCCTGGCATGGCCACCTGAGTACTCTGTCTGCTGTACGAATCCCATTTCACCCCTTTCTCCAGTCCTTCGCCAGCTCCCCATTACCTGAAGGCACAAGTCCACACACTCCGTAGCGAGGCCTACAAGGCCCTTTGCTATTTGACTCCAAACTAATTTCCAAATTTAACCTTTGGTTATTCCCTGCCATTCATTTTCTTTTCCATTTTGCCACAGAAACTGGTCCTGATTTTGAAAAGCCATGCCCTTTAGCCTTTGTATATATAATTTCCTGTGCCTAAAATGCTCTCCAATTTTTCATCTTGGTCCCTTTCCTCCAGTGACACTCAGCCCAGTTATCTCTTTCAGGTAAATAAATGTCGATGATGGGCCCATGATGACGAGACGTCTCAGGCAGAGGGCACAGCAGTGGCATGAAGCAACACAGTACATTTGGGACCCAACAGACTGCTACAGCTGGAGTCTAAACTTCACAGAACGGAGTAGGCAGGGCAAAGCCAGCCCATTCGTTTGGGGGCCCTCTCCTCCCAGGCCTCACAGCCTGCTGTTCACAGCCCGGGAGGCAGCTTCTCCTCTTGCGTCTCCATTACTCATTATGTGTGGGTGTCCTCCCTGCCCCATATGAGTTCCTGAGAGCAGGGACCAAGAATTATTCATCTCTGTACCCACAGCACCTAGACAAGCGCACGTAGCAGACATTCAAAGTTTTGATCAGTGAATAAAAGCAAGTCCATTTAGTTTTACCCTTATAAGAAATAATCATAAATTTGAAATAAGAAGAGCTCCCTGTATTGATTCTTTACTATGTCTCAGGTACTACGTTAAGAGCTTTTCAAACATTATTTCATTTACTCTTCACAGAAACTATATCAGGTAGAAAGTATTACCCTCAGTAAAGCACACGTAGGATGGTAACTTGGCCAACCTCAGGTAATTAGTCAAATGGGGAGGCTAGAATTCTGACTTTACGATCTGTGCTCTTAATTAACCAATCCATTGCCATGGCCATGGAATAGTGAGGCTTGGAATCGGAAAATGTCCTTGCTTTTCTGGAGATGGCTCTTCCAAACCGCAGACGCCTCCCCCAGACCTCAAAGCCCACTCATTTTCTGCCACACACGCACTTACTCTCGCTGCGTATGTGGGTGACCATGAACATACGAAGAAGACACATGGTAAAGGGGATAACACAACAGGCTGCAGAGAGGTGTGCTGCCTGGGTCCAAATGCAGCTTATCCATTTATTAGCATCTCTGCACCCCTGTCTCCTCAAGTGTAAAATGAGGAATGATAACAATAATCTCAAAAGGCTGTTGAAAGGGACAAACCAATTAATACAGGTAAAGGGCTTGGCATAGTACCTGCCTTATAGTGACACCATGTGTTTGCTATTATTGTTGTTATTGCCTTTAAGTCCAGTTTGGTAACACAGATCAATATTTACTTCTCACAATAAGGTATACATGTGAAAATGATGATTCATGCCTGGAATCACTTTAATAACCTTGGACTTCAGATTTCATTTTGGGAGTGTTGTTTCTGTCTCTGTCTCTCTCTATGTCTCCATCTCTGCCTCTGTCTCTATCTCTCACTTTCTCTCTCTCTCTCTCTCTCTCTCACACACACACACACACACACACACACAACTCATACAATAAAGTTTAATTTATTAAACATACCAGAATTTGGATTCAAAGCAAAATTGTTTCTCTTTCAAATAAAAAAGGATCTATATTAACCTGGAGTCCTCTTACTAGCTACTAAAAAGCATTCAACTTCCAGAGACATTCCATTAGCTAAGTGTCCGAAATCCTAAAAGTGTGGTGCAAAGAAGACTGAAAATGAGTGTCACTTAATCTTACCTATAAATTTTTGGAAGGTAACCACGGCGACATCAAAATCTCTGATTACTTCCACTTGAAAATCATCACTGGACAGGCCACTTATGTTCTCCACCAATAAGATCAACATGACATCAGTCACATGTTCTTTGAGATTTTTAAATGCAACCAAAGAAGGAGTATTTTCACATTCTTTTGGGATATCTTCCATTTTTGTATCTTTTGACATATCTGATTTTAAAAATACAAAAGAGGTCAAGATGTTATGCTTATCTACCATGGTCTTAGCAAAGTAAATTATCATAAGACAATGTAATCTTTCCTTCCCAACCTCTTAGCTAACTCAAATAAAAAGAGATCTTAGAGGCTTTTTACTTAAATTAATTATGACAATGATGATGATGTTCAAATTTATTATACCTATTTCTGCTGATATATACACAGTGCCATATTATAATTATTGAACTCAATTTCTCAAAAGCAGGAACACTCCCGGTCAGGTGGCTTAGTTGGTTGGAGCACTGTCCCATACCAAAAGGATGCAGGTTCAATTCCTAGTCAGGGCATGTACAGGAGAGAAGGGATCTATGTTTTTCTCACATTTCTTTCTCTCTCTCTCAATAAAAATATCTTTGGGTGAGGGTTTTAAAAAAAGCAAGAACAATGTTTATGCATCCTTGTATTGCTAGCACATGGTATATATATTTGAGGCTCAATAAGCGTTTGCTGATCTGGAGATTTAGTTCTCGGACCACTGGAGAAAAGCAAGAATATCTGATGGTACGAAACGTGAGCATCATCTAACACTTCATGCTCTGAAAAGCAATAACTTCCCACCTCTGAAGAGAAAAAGAGATACTTCCACCGAATGACTAAGGAATACACAGAGAAAGTAAAATGGCCTAGAGATATATGTATGCATCAAACTTACTGAATAGCAATCACCCCAACCAGCTTGTTCCTCCCCACTGTTGACCACAAGTGAGTTACACACGTGAGTAAAGTCAGGCTCACTCTGTCCTTGCCCAGTGCAGTGAAGCACGATGGGTACCATATGATCGTTAGGCCTTCTCGGAGCAACTATTCAACTGGAGCCCTTATTATGTTCAAGGCACAGGATATGTGAAGAGAGGTGCATACAAAAAACATTGGATAAGGACTTACAGATTTTCTAATGGAGGCATTAAAAAAAAACCCTAACATTGGTAAATGTTTATTGTGGCAGAGTAAAATGCCACGCACTCATCAAAGCCATTTTGTTTCCTTTCTGGGAAACATCGCCCAGACTTCCTGCAGTTAAATTCCCATGGCAGAGTTCACGTGGCTAATGCAACACAGGTGGAAGTGAATTCCATTTCCAAGGATGGCCAATACAAGTCTCCATAGGGATCTCCCTGGTCCCTTGCAGTGACCTTAGAGGCCACATATCAAGGATAATGGTATTGAAATATAGAAGGAACCTGGATTCCCAAATGACTGTGTGAAGCAATCTAGACTCCACCCACCACACTAGCTGTCAACTACCGTGATCTGGGGGGTTGTTTGTTACATCAGTTAGATCACCCCAACAAGCATTCCTGCTGTGTGCCGAATGAGGCACCATACACACACACACTCACTCACTCACGCCAAATAAAATAGCGTAAGGACTCAGTAACAACATAGACTAGCATTCAATGAGGCAGGTACGACAAACCAGAATGAGCACTGGTCTGGGAATGAGGGCATAGAGTTCAACCCAACGCTGCCACTCTTTAGCCATCTGACTTGGGGCACAGCTCTTACTTACACAGTGAGAGTATTGGACTAAGTGAATGGTAGGAGCCATTCACTTAGTCCAAGTGAATGTCCAAGTCCAAGTCCAAGGAGCCAAGTGAATATAGTTTTATCATCCCATGACTATTAGAAGCTTCATCACATGAAAGGCTTGGTTAACTTCCAAATAAAGAGCACCAACAGTCAAGCCAGGATCCAAGGAAGAGAGAAAAGGGGATGGGGCTGGCTAGAAAAGGCTTTAGAGAAGAGGAGAAAGCTGAGTAGATCTTGAAGGGTCAAGAGAATTTAGGTAGAGAAAAGCACGGTAGAAAGGATTGTGAGCAACAGAGGTACAGGCAGAGTGTCGTGATTGTGGCAAATTTCCTACTTAGGAAATGGTGATCTGAGACTGATAATTCTATCTGATAATCCTCAAGGAGCTCTTGTGTATGCAGATGTAAGAAATGAGGCCAGAAAAGTCAGCTTCATCCAGAACGTGCTCTGGACTTCACCTTGCAGTTGATGGTAAGGGTGAGTCAGGGAAGGTTTCTGTGAAAAGGATGACCAGATACCCTGCCAGACAAAGGGCTGGTCAGATTTAAGGAGAGGACATCAGATACAGAGAGACCAAGCAGGGTACACCTGCCATTCTGGATCTGTGAAATAATAATGATAAGCCTGGGGTGAGGGAGGAATGGATGAGGAAAACTTTAAAAAAAAAGACAGGTAAGCCTCTGTGACCAACATATGAGAAAGCTGAAACAAAGCTAAAAGTTCTAGTTGGTTCGAGCAAAATAAAAAAGATGGAGGAGGGCACCGATGTGGAGGCAGATGACACAGGCAGCCGCAGGCATGTTGGCTCTGACACTTTCCAACAGAAAGGTCCAGCACGAGGTCTGGAACTCAGAAGAGGGTCCATGCTGGAAGCACAGACTTAGAAAAACCAGAATTTGCTGACTGTAAGTGGCCAATATTTCTCTGCTCTTGCCTGTTACTCTTCTCCCAGTCCTTCCCCTTGCTGGTTTCTACCTTTCAGGCCCAGCCCAACTCAGCTGAGCCTGGAACAGGACCCTGGCTTAGTGCTCACATCCCCTGATGTCGGTTTGTGCCTTGACTGGCTTTTCCCTGATCTGTCGACGGCCTGTCGATCTTTAACTTGAAGCTCGGGGTTCCAGGCATGCCCAGTGCATCCACGATGCAGTGTCCTCTGCTCTCCTCATCCCTGAGATATGGGACCTATTAGGTAACCACCCTCCATCCTCATTTTGCTCAGTTCTGAAAATCGTCTACACCATTCCAAGTAATTTCAAGAGTTCTAGCCTTAGAGCGATTGTCAGGGCTCAGT
>PVKM010048887.1:0-11070 GCA_004027735.1 Carollia perspicillata
AAAGACCTATCCTCATTTTTCCCCAGCCAGTTTAAGAAGATTATTTTTAAAAGACTATTTGAAAAACTAAAATAATGGAAATTATTTCACCTTTAATGTTACTATGACAGCTTCTGGATATGCCAAACCAACCATGTGATAGGACTTTCTGTACATCCTAAAAAACAAAAATAAGTATATATATGTATCATTACTCAAAGTTTTCAACTATTCCTTAAATATAAGGGAAAAATTGCTTTTGATTAGTTCACCTTTTGTCATTAATCACACGCTGCCTCTGTGACAACACTGGTAACTATAGCCACCCTTCATTAGGCATCTATAACGTAACAGACGTTAAAATTATTTTTTTCACTCACAACCACCCTATCAGGTCACTGTGAGTTTAGTCTCTAGGTAAAGATATCTTTGCTGTAACTGCATCTTATTAAAGGGGACTGTCCTTCTTAAATGCAACAGCGGCACTTTCCAGCATGTCACCATACCGCTGGCAGCAGAATACTCTTCTTTTTTGTGCATTTAGGTACCAGAATTTTCAGTCTGGGATTTGAATGTCATTAAAATATTTCTTTTATAGATTTTTTTCCCACAAAATAGAAATTATAGGAGGGAATATACAGCATCACAAGAATTTGCACAGCTGCTTTTTAAAGTTAAAAATATCAGGAAAACAGTATTGACAAAAATTGCTTAAGTTTGTTCATTTTGTCACGTTAGCACCATTTAAAAAAGATGATACAGAAATACGAAGCTATTTCCATCCTAGTAATAGCACAAGTAACAACGATTTTTATTAATCAGGAATTTGTTGGATTTTCCCATTTTTTGATGGGCAACCAAGATGTCTATCAAAGAACAAATATAATAAATTCCCCCATTGAATTACATGAGAACACAATCAATGTGATAGCTTAATGTGTAGAAATAGCAATAAGCTTCTATTCTTTCCATAGTTCCCCCACAAAGTCCTGGAAATAAAGAATTTAACTGATTATTAATTATGTACATTAACTTTTATATCATTAATTCACAAGCAAACTGCATTCCTAGACTATATTGCTATAACTTCTCCCTGCAAAATGCCTAGAAAAAAAAACATGATTATATTATTAATTTATATTACAGTTCAATATAAGAAATAGTCATTTGGAAAATATTCTGCATCTTCCATAAAACCACTTAGGAAAATGTTAACCTTTTGATTAATTTATATTATATAAAAAATGTACGACATATTACTTAATTTTTATATAAAATCTATATTTTTAAAAGGATAATAAAAACCAAGTAATTCACCATGTTTTCCTTTTAAATCTTGACTTCTTGGAATATCAGAATTAAAATACTATTTATGTATATCTCTACACCAGGTTTTTTGATAAAGCATCTCTCCATTTTATGACAGAGACATTATTTTCATGTTATATTTATTTGAGATGACTTTAAGTAATTTTTGGATGTGGGTAATCAGTTATACTAAAAAGATTATCTATATTATTTCCTCTGTTGGAAGACTTCAGAGCAGTTTATAAATAAAAACACTATATTAATTATTCCATTGAAATAGGATTAATTATCCTAATCTTACAAGGCAAAGAAACTACTAATCATACCATAAAAGAGCCAGAAAATAATTATTGTCAGTCATATTTATATTTCTTTTATTTTTTTGAGGAAACAAGTAGGCTTTTCTATCCATTTCTCTAGTCATTATTACTAAAAAAAAGTGGAAGTACAGGGGAAACAGAAGGATGATAGGCAACGGAAAAAAGGTCAATATAAAATCAATTAGAAATAAGAAGTTTTAAAATTAACATTAAATCAGTTTGACTTAGTGGTGCAAAAGGCAGTATGATGTAGCAAAGAAAATACAGTGCTTTGAATAACAGGTTAGCCACTCACTAGCTGTGCGTGACCTTTGTAAAACTCTTTAATGTCGCTCATCTGTAAAATGAGAGTAATTATAAGATTTTTTTGTGAAGGGTACATGATATGAATGCCTAGCATAATATAACCAGTACTCAATACAATAAAGTCATTATTATTATTATTAACATTACTATTTTCATTACTTTGCAGCCAATACCACTGGCTCCAATTCCCAACATTCCTCTGGGCTCCCTGGGTGCAGTGGGAGCTCTGGTACAATTAAGTTTCTTAGATGTAATAGGTTAAGAAATAAACGTCGGCATGTATTCTCATTATATGGAATGTAAAGAATGCCAAAAAAAAGGATTCTCCCTCTAAACTGATAGAGTAATTTTCCCATTATCATCTTCTAATCTTATTATTGGACATAAAATATTGAGATAAAAAATTAGAAATAGGAAATTCAGATGACTTATCCTGGAATCAGAATGGTGGGAAAAATTAATATAGTAATCTGACACTTGAGTAAATATTTGACATATTATAAATTGATGAAAAACAATGATTAATTTCCTGGGCTCTTACAGGTGGTAAAAGTCCAGCTGGAAATAGGGGGAATTATTTTTTTTTTAATTATGACTATAGGTACAAAATATAATTAAACACTTACAAATAAAAACTATTTATACCAGTCACTGTGCTAGGGAACCAATTATTTAGTGGAGAACAAGAAAAACATAGTTGCTACTTCTGTGGGATTTCGTCAGTGGTGAAGGGGAACAATGAATAAGAACAATAAATGCACAGTTACAGTGGGGAGTGCCATGAGGCAAACCACTGGCTGGGGTTGAGAAAGTGATGAACAGTGGTGAACAGAGTGACCTGGATAGGCCTCTGGAAAGGTGGAAAGGGCCAGCCAGAAGGAAGGGTGGAGAAAATCTTTCACACAGAGGACATAGCAGGATTAAGGGCCTCAAGGAGGGAAGGAGTTTAGGAATGTTCATTCAGCTGAAATCAGACTGGTACAGACATTCAGTCAAAAAGGTGGAAAAAAATGTGCGGTAGGGGGGTGAATCCTGTAAAGCCATCACATAGAAACTGCCGTTAATGCCAAGTGAAAAGCAAAACCATCAGATAATTTTAAGCTTGAGAGTGCCAGGAACTAAATTATATTTTAAATCAGCACTGTAGAATGACATGTTTGGAGAAAGCAAATTATTGTCATAGTTCTGATGGCAGATAACGAAGGCTTCCACTGGAGATGCAGGAGTGGAGGGCGTGAACAGATTCGGGATGCATCTGGGTAAGTGAACTGCCAGGGCTTGCTGACGCACCGAGTCTTGGGGAAGATGCTTAAGAGAAGTCTCAAGACTTTCTGACTTTCGAGATTGAGATGATTATTTTTGAAAACTCAAAGTAAACATATCCCAGTATTTTTATGCAATAACTAATAGGGACTCAAAGGTAATAAATAAGATTCATTTTCCAGATGTTTGTAGCACATTAATTTCTTCAGGACTGCTTATGAATTGAGTAACCTTATATGCATTTTGCTATTTCTCTAGGCTATCACATAAAATATTTTGGGTAGCACATAAAAAATTAGCATGTCAATATATTTAATAGAATTCTTCTTAACCTTTTAATGAATGGAAACAGAAATTTATTTGGTTTACTCCCACAGTTTGCATTTCTTTTCAATTTGCTAAATTCTACAGTATTTTCTTAAAAAAAAAAACAAGATATACAATGCTTCCGTAAATTGAACATACTCCCTGTGATTCTCTTAATGACTTTTGAACTGCTATTTAGATATTTTCAATTTGATGTTATGAAAAAAATCAATAACTATCACACACATGCCTAAGTTGTTTCTAAATCCTGGAATATGGTTATAGAAAGCCTTTCCCTCCAGCTCTATCTCCTCATTTCAGGCCGCCAGTCCCATCTGGCAGTTTATGTAGTAAGGGTGTGTCACCTCACCAAACTGATCAGACTGCTTATTATGAAGATTCTTTCATGAAAGCGAATTAGATATGATTAGTAAATACTGAAAATAATTTGAATAATCATTGACTGTTATTTTGGGTAATACATGCACAAGCCAAGATCCTAGAAACTTTATGTGCTGTGGTTATAATATATCTTTAAGTCACATTGAATACTTTTTTAAAAAGTTTTGTTTTTCAATTACAGTTTATACACAGTATTATTTTGTGTTACTTTAAGGTGATACATGGAATACTTCTTGCAATGCAGTCTCATTTTCATTTTTAGAAGCCCAAGCCTGCTTCCCATTCTTCCCTTAACAGAAGAAAGTTAAAGTTTATAATGTTCATTAGAGGTAATGACTAGACATGTCAGAAAATTTTTTTTAAAATGATATGATTGCCCTTAAATTTAAAGCACATTCACAAAAATATTTCTCTGTTCTTCAGTTTTATTAGTCTCAAAATAGTTAAAATAATCTTCATCTATATAATTTAAAACAATGTAATTGTTTTTTAATCTAAAGGATTTCTAATAACTAGCTTTCAACATTGTCAGATGTAATATGTTTACTTCAAGTGTTTTGCAATTACAGTTTTGGAACATATTTCCTAGACAGGAAAATAAGTCATGTCCCTGAGGCCTAACAGAATGCAAAAGTGGGTCACACTAACACACATTCCACACGAGAAACTCTGGCGATTTGACCCAGTGCTTCTAGGAGCCACCAAATATCCCCTGTACCAGTGACAGAAGTGTTTAAAACAAAATCTTCGAAAGTGAACATAAGACAGCTTTCTGCCTATAACAAGGAGAGAACGGTCTGCTCTCCAGTGCAGAGAAAGGCCTGCTTGATTTTGGTATATATATAGTATAGAATTTATTTTACTAAATGTTACAATTTTCCCTGGCTGGTGTAGCTCAGTGGATTGAGCACGGGCCTGTGAAGTATAGGGTCACCGGTTCGGTTCCCAGTCAGGGCACATGTCTGGGTTGCGGGCCAGGTCCCTGGTGGGGGACACATGAGAGGCAACCACACATTGATGTTTCTCTCCCACTCTTTCTCCTTCCCTTCCCCTCTCTCTAAAAATAAATAAATAAAATATTAAAAAAAATAAATAAATGTTACAATTTATTCAGGTAAAATTAGTTGTATAACATATGAATGTGTTATAATGGTTTTTAAACACTTATTCACAAAAGCTCATGTGCAGTAAATGATCATTCAAAAGCCAAAACCTTTGACTTTGGTCTTTATGTCAATTTAAAGTAAATAAAAATAATAATCCAAGATAGGAAATTTTATATAGGTAAGTTCATCATCAAGTCTTAAATCTATTCATTTTAGATATACTTATGATTTAGGTTTTCCTCAATAAGTGAAATATAGGCTCCCGCAACTTTGCTATAGTGAGTTATCTTTTGCCTTTCAAATTTTGTCTTGAGATACCAGAAACTTTACTTACCTTTCCACAAAAATGCCAGCTTGAACAGCATGCACAATGCTCCGAAATTTTGGTTTTTCCTCCGATTTCTTTTTCATCATCCCCATTTTCCGTGTAAAAGTAGAAGCCAACCAGTCCCGAACTTCCGATGGGACTGAGTCTGACTGAATGTCACTGAGTTCATCATCAGTATCCAGCAGTCTTCTACAAAAATGTATATGATTAAAACGTTAGTAAAAAGTTAAGAAAATAACAATGAAATAAGCTTCACTTTCTGATAATCCTTTGACATGAACTATCTAAAAAGAGAAAAATGATTGGATTAACATTTGGAAAGCTCTGGATTTCTCAAGTTGGTCATCCTCTCCAGGGGAGGACTAATGGGTTGAGCACTGAGAGATGCCCAATTATCTAAGCACAATGACGCCAGTGTGGAGATATCGATTGTTCTATCATTAATATACCATCTTAGTGATGAGCAAAATTCAGATGAGATCCAGAAGAAAGCCCATAAACAGATGGCTACTATTAAAGGAAGCAACTGGAATGGAAAGAATAAAGGGGGTTAAAAACCATCAGAGTTGTCTTATATTTAATAAGCTTGTGTACATGTAGTTTAGGTAGTACATACTATTTCAATAAGGCCTTGGAGTTTATAAAAGTCATTCATGTGGCTTTTTCATGTGATTGATATTGCTAAATTTTAGGGAAATGATAATTCAAGTACCTTAAGAGATATTAATACTGATATCAACATCACAGATCTAAAAGAGTGAAAAAAATAAAGATAAAAACAAATGGATTATTTTGAAAACTTGTTTTAGGAGACCACGGCCATGTAAGTGGAAGACAAACACCTCCAGTTAATAGAAAATAGTGTCTTCAGGGTGGAGATCTGGGGGCTTTACTGCCGACTGAGAAAACCAACTGAGTGAGGGAGGAACTTGGCAGGAGCTGGAACCACAGCACTGCCGCTCGCCTGTGTAAGCTCCCGATAGACAACATTGACGACTTTATGGCTGTGTGTCCTAAACTTACAACAGCTGTCAGTAAGGCTGATCAGCTGCAGTAATCCAGAACTTACGAAGTGTCTAAACTGGCAAGATAGTGTGAAAGGCTCCCCACAAAGTACAGAAACAGCTTTACAGAGCAATCTGGCTTTGCCTCCAGGAAGAGCACAGCCCAGCTCTGCCAGTCGCTTGATTTGGTTATTTCCTTGTTAGTGCACCAATTTAATAATTTAGAGCTATTTTTGGCACACTTTAGATTTGACCTTTGGGTCCCATTTGCTTTGGTAAATCTCTTTGTACAGAGTGAAGCCTAAAGATTATGACCTGGTGGAAGGAAGGTAGCCGGAGATGATAGACAGACAGCATGTGTTAAATTATCCAGAACAAGTCACACACCACCTCAAAAGGACAGGAACCAGGGAAAGGGCAAAAAAGAAGGGAGCCCACCCAAAGCACCCAATACCACAAAAAGAGGCTCTAAAGACAATATACCTCCTCTACGTGTTGCCATTTTCTAGACACTTTCAGATGACCTTAATTTGCTAATATTTATGACTCCTGGAATTGATCATGAATGCATTTACAAAATAACTAATGAAAAAATATACAGAACTTAAGTGCTAGAGTTACAAAGCTGTATGTGTACATATGAAGACAAGAAAGATTTACAAAGTTGGTAGTCAATACTGATTAATACTTACTTTGTATCATCTTTAACTTTCTTTCTGGTCTCATGTTTGGATGACTTTGATCTACCCACACCATAATTACAATGAATTTCAAAGCAAAATATTTTTTTTCTCTTTCTGTGCATTTTACATTAGATTCCTCAGCCAGTTGCAGCAAGATAATACACTACATAGTTTTCAGGCCTTATGCCATTTCTATGATTTCTTATGTAGTGGTCAAATAAAACCACAGAGCAGAACATATGGAATGGGAACCATTGTGGTGTGATACTGTGATGTCACCACACCCCAAGAATTCTACCCCTGCCTTGTTTTATCAACCACTCCAAGTAGAATGACAGACGACTACTCCTTTGATATTGATGACTTCATGGCTGTATGTCCTAAATTCATAAATTACTCAAACTAGGTAATTAAACATGACGAAAATCAGCATATGGAAATGAGAGTTCCCATAGAGGTATGGTGCTCAGGGGTTCAGGGGAACTGGCAAGAGTTCATTTCTTTTTATTGTTAATAATATTCTATTGCATGGGTGTACTATACTTTTTTATATATTCTACTATTGAAGGACATCTCGGTTGCTTTCAAATTTTGGTAGTTATGAATAAAGCTGTTATACATATTTGTGTGCAGTTTTTCTACTCATCTGAGTCAATACCAAGGAGCACAATGGTTGAATCTTCTGGCAAGAGTGTGCTTAGTTTTTTTAAGAAACTTCCAAACTGTCTCCCATTTTGCGTTTCTACCAGCAATGAATGAGAATGGAATGAATTTCCATCCTCGTCTCTGGCTTTGCCTATGCAGTAGCCTCCAAACTGGCCCTCCACCTCTTGTCCTGACCTCCTTCAGTTTCTTCTTTCTTCTGCAGCCAGTATGACTCTTTAAGGTATAAATCTGGTCATGTCAATGCCTAATGCATGAAGTCCTGCACAGCTCGTCACAAGCTCTGTTTCCATCTTCATCTCTTAACCAGTCCTCACAAGTCATTTTGCTCCAGCAACACTGGCCCCCTTGCTGCACTCAAACCTGCCAAGTTTGCTTCTGCTTCAGGGGTTTTGCACTTGCGGCCTCTTTTGCTCGGAATCTCCTACGAAATTTGTGGGGATCAATTCCTTGCTGCATTCAGGTAGAAAGAGCTTCTCCGATCCCCCTACTGAAATAGTAAACACCTTTACTCTGTCTTTTTATCCTGCTATAGACTTCTTTGCATTTACCACAACTGGCATCATGCCATATGCTCTTTAGTTTATTCATTTTGTTTCATGCACTAACTGTAAAAACCTTGAGAACAGAGAACTCTGTTTTGTGCATTGTTGTATCAGCGGCACCCACAACAGTGAGTGGAATAGATTGGGGAATCAACATATACCTGGTACATAACTAGTAAACGTCTGGAAATATTGATACTGAACTATTATTTTTTAAAATATTTTATTTATTTATTTTTAGAGAGAGGGGGGAAGGGAAGGAGAAAGAGTGGGAGAAAAACATCAATGTGTGGTTGCCTCTCATGTGTCCCCTACTGGGGACCTGTCCTGCAACCCAGGCATGTGCCCTGACTGGGAATTGAACCAGCAACCCTTTGCTTCACAGGCCCGTGCTAATCCACTGAGCTACACCAGCCAGGGCTGAACTATTATAAATGATTGCTTTTGGCGAGTGGAATGAAGATGGAGATGGTTGAAGTTTTAGTTTTTAGGGTCCTGTGTTATATGACGGATAAGCAGTAAAATGCTGTGAGTAACCCACTGCAGGCAATCATCTCCTCGCTGCCTGTCTGTTAATGTGACCTTGAGCAACCCATTTACAAGTTTTGAAGCAAATTATGGGGAAACATATATTTGACATGGAAAAGATATTAAACTTTTTGTAGCATTTTGAATTAAAGTTACAGGAATTTTAAAAATTGTATGCACTGTTTACAAGCCTTTAGCAAAGGACTTTAGTACATGTTAAGTAAGAACTATTTTATGCTCATATATCAAGTATGGTAAGAAATTCTAATGAAGACACAAATAGGCTGCAGCAGATTTATTAAGATAATTATTCCAGTTTGGCATGAAAAAAGTTGAAGTGGATAAACCTAAATTTAAGCAAATTAAAAATAAACTAATACACCTAGTGGTGCACATTTCTCCTCCATCTTTCTTCTTCCTTATTTGTTTTCTTTTTCCCTGGCATCTGCCTTGTACACTCTGTCTTCCTCCCTCTGAACATCTCAAAAACCCTTCAGGTTTCACTGGACCATGGTGGATGAGGTAGGAGCAAAAACTATAGTATAATATAAAATAGTAATCCTGGACTTCTGTCAGAGAACCATCATAAGTAATTTTCCTATACATTTATCTAAGCCATTTGAAAATATCCGAATATTTACATAAGATCATGTCACATGTAAAATATGTAAGACTACAGCCTGTCCTTATATCATTTTTGAAAAAAATCTGTGAGAGTAACCTGATTAAGTGGGACATGAAATACTATAATGAATTTTGCTTTTAAAACATCTACCAGCTTTATTCCCCTTTATCCTATAACGTAGTGTTAGATGGCAGAGTGAGCATAATACTTTACAGTGTGGTGCTCTTAAAAAATTGAAGACTTTGTATTTAAAAAATTAACAACATAAAATAGTCATTGGTGCATTTTCCTTGGGAATTCTTACAGGGTACTACATAGAAAAAAATGGTAAGGAATATGTATATAAAACATTATCATGGTTGACCTTGGAAAAAATGCTTCCACTGGTGTTTGACACAACTTTTTTCCTTTAATCCCAATGGAGTCAATAAAACAAAAAGTGAGGGGTCCCTAAATATGACCTGTGTGTTTATGGGGGGCTGGCAAGCTGTGAAAACTGATCCTGCATCCAATCAGTGCTCAACTGCTCCTTAGGAGATATTTATATCCTGAATTTTCTCTTGAAATCAGATGACACAACTCCCAAAGGGCTTATATATTTTAGACTAGAAAGTTTGTAGAGGAGGGGAATAGAGGAGGCGGCCACAGAAGGAGAGGTCATGGGATTTTGACTCTCACAGTTTTATCAGTGCAAATATTTCTTTGCACAGTGGGCTCTTGGAAAATGACTCTACCCATGCACCCATCCACATGGTTATTTCTAGGCAATTGGGCACACTTATTAAGTATTAACATTCCAGTGCTGAGTGCAACTGGGACAAACTGGCCTCTCAAGTTTGAAATTTTATTCTTCCTGTTTTACTATTATTATAAAGAACACATTTCAATAAGCAACTAAGTCATTTAATTCTGCCCCCAATATTTGCTGGGCCCAGGACAGAAACATATTTCCCCCAAATATGATATAATTAAATAAAGTTATCTATCAAGTGAATAAAGTGTTCAAAATGTTCTGTCCTCCTATCTTTTAATAAGTTTCATAAAGTCTGCCAAGTTGAGTTTGAATGGAGAATTCTCAACTCCTGTTGAGAGCACTGGGCCAGCGGGCTCTCCCTCTGCATTCACCTAACCTTCTGCTCAGGAACTCACTGTAGAAGCAGGTGGACACTGCAGCCCCAGTATCATCTCTATCAACCTGCCCAGCCTTGAAAGCACATGCTTTTTAGCTGCTCTTTAGGGGTGGAGGGATATACACACCAAAAGTGTCTTGTGTCCCTTCAGGAGACAAGATCGAAGGAGGAGTCCCACAAAGACTTAAGAGACCATCTAGGGCAGGGGTGTGTCAGACTCATTTTCAACAGGAGCCACATCAGCCTCACAGTTGCTTTCAGAGGGCTGAATGTAATTTCGACTCCTTAACAGTTAAGGAGTAGTTACATTTATACAGTCCTAAAATTATTTCGGCCCTTTGAAGGTAACCTCAAGGTTGATGTGGCCCCCAGTGAAAACGAATTGGACACCCCTGGTCTAGGGGGACCTTTGAGCAGAGAATTTTAGGGTGCTAAAGTCCGAAATATGGTAGAGGGCACACTGGGCAGGGCAGGGAATTTCAGGGTCTAAGTACCCAGAAGAGGGAGGAGGCCATGGGCTCCAGGTTGCTCCAGGCTTTGGAGACCTATCATCACTGAGAGGGACACACTCAAA
>PVKM010048888.1:0-11076 GCA_004027735.1 Carollia perspicillata
GTGTTAGAAAGTCAAGTGGCTTGGATAAAATTTAGGGCTCTTGATTGTGTTTTGAGGAGGCACATCTTCCAATAAACCTTAAGGGAGATTCTGACAAGGGTGCTCATAACAAGAGCACCCTGCAATCTCCCTGCATGCTCCAGGGAGGGACAGGAAGTGCACAATGTTAGGTATACAGTGCTCTCAGTAAATAAGTACTGCAAGTTAAAAATCCATATATCTTTATACCAGTCATGTGCAAATGGATGCCATGCTCCAATTCAGCCAGTTCTATACTCATCCTGAGGAGCAGCATGCATGAGTGAGGCCAGCTCTAGAAGACAAGGGGTGATCTCCACTTATCCTGATCTGGGAGGCTATGTGGTCATGAGATCAAAGACCATCATTCTCTCTTGGTGGTGAAGAAGGGAGCAGACTGTCACATGTTCTGGAGACAAAGTAGTACTTTCAGAGAAATTCAAAAATCACTTAAAGATGGAAAAGTTTACTAACTCAAATGTTTTTACTGAGTACCATAATTTATAATATCACCTGAAATATTCTTGTATTTTCCACTGATCTTTTATTATAATACTTTTATGTCTTCTCCTGACATGCTTCAGGAATAAATTTTTTTGCAAGCATCCTTTACATGAATTGGTTTGTTGGAATAAAAAAATTGATAACAAATTTAGCTATGATGTGGGAACATTAAATATGATATGTATAAGCCTAGATGTCACTGAAACTACTGTCTGTGGCTCATTGCTTTTCAGTCTTAGGGTAGGAGGCACATCTTGTGGATGTTAATTTGAGTTCTGTACATGCATCATGAACAAATAAAAACATCCAAATAGGTTGTATTAAAATAAATAAATACTGAAGCCCATCCACAATAGGGTGTTAGTCAATGTTTATAACCTCTATCCTGCTCATGGTCTGGGGTGGGTTACTCTATCCTACAGTCATTGCTTTTGCAGGAGGCAGTGTTGCTCAAAGGTTCGAGCTCAGGGACCCATCCAGGATTTAGAGTCTGGCCCTCCACTCTCCAGCTGCACAGCCTCCAGCAAGTCACTTACTTTCAGTGACTCAGTTTCCTCATCTGTAAACGTGATGGAAATAATGATACCTAACTTACAGGGTTGGTTGAGAAGTTAAAATACATCAAGCTCTTGGAACAGTGCCTGGCAAATAATATGCTCTAACTAATACTAGATTATTATTATTTGGAAGGATTTTCTCTTTTTTAAAAAAAGTGTATTCAGGATACTTTCAGGCAGTCTGCATGCTGTGTCCCATATATAGTTCCTCCTACCTGAACATGTCACTGAAATGATCACAGCAGAGAAACCTGGAAAACCTACTGGAGACTCAGATGTGGTGACAGGAGAAGGCAGATACCCACTACTGCCAGCGGAGGGGTCCATGGCTTTTCTCTCTTTTCCAGCTATGTAATCAAATCATAGCTTTCATTTGCATAACTTTGGGATACATAATTTATTTTATGCATATTATTCCTCTTGTCTATAAAATGGGCATGAATTATTTAACTGTTTAAAGTTCAGTACAAAATACTTGTTGAATTATTAGACTATTTAGTGTCCACTATGAGCTGTTCATACTGGTTTAAAAAGGGTATTCAAGATGAGAGGTGTCCTCTGTCATCATCTATCCTGTTGCATTGTTTTCTTCTTGAGGTGCCTACAGCATCTGGTTGAGGCTCTATTATTGCATTTGGACATCAGCATCGACTAGTACCTCTCACCTGCTGGATCAGGATGTGCTGTAAACAAGTTATGCTTTGGAATCTATCAGGCAGTGGTCAGACACAGCTCTGAGAAAGCAAGAGAGTTTGCAGCCTTCTGTGGGAACTGATCCTTATGTCACAGATAGCTGTGCACAGGAAAGATACATCAGGTAAGACAGCACCTGATGGATCCTGGCACAGGACCCAGCAATAGGCAACTGCTTCCTCCCCTTTCACTTCAGCAGCAGTGTCCCTTATATCTTTAAACCACATGCTTGGCACATCTTTGGAGCTTTGCTCATGATCACAGCATTTGAATTTGTGATAACTATTTCCAAAATTTGATCTTGGAACAACAACACATTATCTTTGAATCTGAGCTATAGATCCTGGTCTCTCTCCCTGAAGCACATACATCTTTGTCTCAGTAATCTACTCTTACCCAAATGCCTTCCTTCCATGAATAAAACAAACAGGCAAACAAACAAAGAGATGAGGAATAAGAGATTCATTCATTTCAATCTTCAAATATATTTTACTTATAGTGAAATTTCAGAGAATTTTCTAACTTTAGGTATTTATTTCTGTTCTCTGAAATGGGTACAATACTAATTAAATAGCTAGGACTTTGAGAGAAGTATTTTCTCCACATCTGGACTGGTTATTGCATATTGTACATTTTTTTGAATCATATTACTTGAAATCATATTTATTAATTTTAACATAAGAAATAAATGACATTGGAAAGACACAATGTGCATGTCTACAAAAAGATAATATTATGGGCTATAGGAAAAATAACCATTATAATATTATCCAAGAGCAGTCAGGAACATTTATAGCCATGGGCTAATTATCTTTTCCATGTTCTGTTCTGTTTTTCTTTCTCAAGTTTACGTCACTGTGAAGATTCTTCTGCTGAGGTTAAGTAATACCTCTTGTGAATCCTAATTCAGATATTGGGCATATTTATTGTGGTGGCTCTTCCTTAGTGTCCCTAAACAAAGTCAAGTGGATACAGGTTCTCAGAATACTATACATTCCAAATGAGTAAAATAGAATATACTGCAACATTATTTCCTGCAAGAGTATATATAAACTGAAAACCACACTTACTCAATTTCTTAAAAATTATCTTTTCAATAATGAATTTTCCCCACTGCATTCACATTCCCCTCACATTTTTCAGGACCATCTCTCTTGATTTCCTATAAATAGAACCTTTACACTCAAACAAGAAGGAAACACTTGAGCAACAAAGAAATCTCTGGAAAGTCGTGCTGTGGAATTGCAGTCTTCCCTCTCCAGTCCGGTACATTTCTTTCTTCCTTTTTTTAAGCTACAAAGCTACAACAATGCTTATATTCATATGAAGTATTTCAGCAATTCATAGCCAATTTATCAATGACCATGCAGCTGCAAGCACTGGTCTAAAAAAATATACCAGCGCAGTTGGTGTTTACACAGGCTCTGAATTCTAAGTGCCTGAGATGGGGCAGGGGACTGAAGCCACCAGAGTGGATAGAAAGGTACTCCAGCCCCTGCCAGTGCCGGTGGAGTGATGTTTGCATTATAGCCGAACACATCATTAAGAACACAATTGTTATTTAATGTGGCACAATCATCTTTCTACTCTTCATGAAATCCACTTAAGTAATTACCTTCTTAGCTCATTGGCTCTGCCAGCCGCCTGCTGGATAGGGTTGTACCTAAGGAAATATTAAAAATGGGCTCCTGCAATTGCCCCCTTTAAGCTGACTTTTACTTATTACCATTTTCAAAATGAAGATCTTTTTCCTACCCTGAAAGAGTGAGAAAACTCCAAGGAAATTACATGTTTGGAGCATTAGCAGAGTTTCACGAGAAGAAGAACACAGTAGCTGAAGTTGTCTTCTACTGTCAGCCATTCTTTAAAAACAGCTGATACTTGCAGAATGCTTGGCTCTTTGTAGTTTCACTTTGACATCCGGTTTAGCCAATCAATTTTTCATTAAAGCCAAAAATCCTGTTTAAAAATTTGCCTTGACTGTCTCCTTTTAAGACAAGAACAAATTTATGAAGGAAATTTCCTTTACAGAACTCGATGCAGGCTTACCAAACTGCCTGGATTTTAATAGGCAGCATAGTTTGGGAGCTCTCAATAGTCTAGATATTAACATGGAAGATTTAAAGAACCCATGTAACTTATTTTCAGAGCACATTAACATGGCTTCAAACAGATTTTTTAAATTATGACATGTCCAAGAGAGCTAGCAGAGATTCAGCATCATTTAAGAAAAGCTGTGCCCAAGTAAATAATTGAAATTACATGAAAACACACATCTGCATTTTAAACTTTAAGCTTGATTTTAAAATACACTGCACAATCCGTGTTTACTATAAATACAGAGAGGTAAGTCTGAAATACCTTTATCTTATTTGGTAGTTCTGTGTTTGAGCTTCTTTGTTTGAACAGAAGTGTCAGCTGTATTTTACTTTATTATATAAAAAAGTTTCAGAATTTAATTAAGGGTCAAGTACCAGCAGTAGATAAATGCAACAGCTAAAGCATATTTCTGATCACTCTGAAGTCTGCAATCATGAAAATTATTATCATTGAGTAAAACTGGTCTCAATGATGGTGACTCGGAGATGGATTCTGTTACTCAGCCATCATTTACATAATAATGGGTTCCAGTTTTCATCAGCACCTTTTGTTTGTACAGTGCTTACTGCTACAGTAAATTGTCAAAATGTCATTCCTCTCCAATCAGCCAGAAAATATCAACAGTAAACAAGGCACAGGAAGAAATTCTCTGATTAGAAGTGTGGTGGAGGAAAAGTGGAGCTGAAGTCCCCAGAATGGCTGGAAACATATTATTTTGGTGTCCCCAAGAGTAGTCATGGTTTATGAAAACTGCTTCTTTCTCCCTCCCCATCCACCAGTCCCTTTAATGAAGAAATAACACTCTGCTGCTGAGGTCATCATGAAACCCCAAGACCATCATCACTGGGGATTAATAGATTTACATTCGTATTTGTCATATTTTATTGTAGCCATTCAGCTCCCTCTTACTGGGGATCAGACTCAAATTAAGAATTAAATGGGGCTGGATTTTCTTGGTGTTCTTTCTCTGCTTGGTTCTCTGACTGTTGGCTAGAGGAGTTCCAGAGGGTAAAGATACTGTAGAGAATAATTTGGCTCATGACCACGCTGCCATCACCCCAGCAAGTTTCAGAGGCCCCAATCAGCTGACTAACCAATACTCTTCTCCTTTTAGACAGAAGAGCTGAGAGAGGCTGAGAGATGGCTCCCAAGGCAGGTGTGCAAGGACTTGGGAGCTGGGGATGAGCCCCAAGTGGCAGATGCAACTTATATTCCCCTCTAAACCTCATGCTTTGCCTTTCCACCCGGTCATCTCTTGAATGTGGAGACCAGGGACCTGGAAGAACAAAATGCCAAAGCTGCTTTGAGTCACAAAACCCTGATGGCTCAGCTTTCAATTCTCTCTTTCTCTGTCTCTGCACTCCCTCTCTGTTCTGCCACTCTACTGTAAACTTTACAGTGCAAAGTATGTAAGATACATGAAATCAATGCATTTTTCTGCCCATCAGTGAAATCTACCCAGGACCAGAAAAAGGACGAGCATGAATTAACACAGTATATGCCTTATAACCATTATAGTTACAAAGTATATTAAAATTAAAGACTTCACATTGTGTTTGAAATAAAAATGAGTAAAGTGGCATTCTGCCAAGAGTCCCTGAAACCACTCTTGTGTGGAATTGAAACATTTGGCTCATATAATACTTAATTTATTTTTATGAAATGACAAGTTATATAAATATATGTTTAAAACAGAGGAGCACAACATTTTTAAAGTAAGTTTTTTTGTATTCTGGCTCACAAAGCTACACACAGATAGTATTATTATCTAAATAGAACCAAAAAATAAACTTTCCCAAAGTGTCTTTTTTTAGCTATATATTTCCCAAATATTTCAAAATATGATCATGTACTTAGGTTGCCCAAGGAAAGGCTCACAGTACCTTCTTATGAAAGTGAATAGGAGTTTTTAAACCTATTGAAATAAAGTGTTGACATCAGGAAATATTTTGTAGAGCTTTCAGGTTTCTTACCATGCACTTGATTTTGCTTGACTACTTTTAATTTTTTCCCCACTTCTTCTTTTTGAAAATCTGACATTGTCCAAGCCCTTTCGATTAAGCAGCTTGGCTGAATGAAAGCGCCGTGGTGCTATGGTGGTGCATTCGTAAACAGGAGGCCCGCCAAGCTGGGTAGCTCACCGAGAAATAGGGCTGATCAGCCGTAATTACCCTGACACCTCATGCAGTACAGGGAATTAACTCCCAGGACTTGGGGCCGAATGAAGAAGAAGTTGATGTTTGATGTTGTGAATGCTTCAGTGCCTGAACCCATTACCAGTTTCAACGGAGATGGGAATTTACTATACTTTTTTTTTTTTTTTTGGTTGGGAATGTAGAGCAGTGTGCAGAAAATGAGAAAGTAATTCAGGATGCTGAAGCAACAGCAATTTGTATTTTTATTAAGGCCTTTACCTTCTAATTCTACATCATACCTATAATACACACATAAAAGAAAGAGGTCCCAGGCAACCTTTGTCTTGAAAAGAGGGAGCTTGTTGTCTGAAGGAAGAGGTGAAAGTGTCACCAAAGTGGCTGAAGGTATTCCATGATAGACCTGTAGGAACGTGCTCAAAAACATTGAGCAGGAGGGGAGACGTAGCTCAAAAGGCTACTAGTTAGCAGCTGGCACTCTGACCTTTCACTGCATCCATGGCAACTGGGCTAAAGATGGAGTTCCATTTTATTATTTTCACACCCACAATGTTAAGCCTGTGAATCCCATTGCAATTTAATGGCTGAAATCAGAAGGCAGATCTGTGTTCATTGGACTAGGGCCGATACCCTCTTAGCTAATGAGCACAATAAACATTTTCATGCCAGGAAAGCAGTGCAAGTGGCAATATTATGCCATCCAGACATATATACTCAAACACAAAGAAATGGTCAGTAAAGCAAGTTTTTCACATATATTTGCATATACAGAAAGACAATCATCCTTCTAAAATCTTCTAGAGTATTAAAAACTGGCATAGCACATATCTTATTGTGAATTTGAAATCTGAAATGATAAATTCTAGAGTTAATGACTATTACTGCCTCTTCTATTATTTTCCTTAATGAATCTTATTATTTGTAAATGCCTGCCTCCCTTTTATATGGCTCTGAGACACTTCATGCCTTTTCCCTGACTATACAGTCTCCTTTGAGCTGCGTCAAAAGCAGTGCAAGGCAACATAATCTCCACTTTTTGGTCACAGCAAAGATGTTTTTGTTGTAACTTTGTCTTTACAGCCGTGTTTGTAGTCCATAGTTCCTTAGGAGTTAAAGACAATATTATCTTATTGGCCCAGACTGTGCAAACTGTAAGACCATACAGATCATCCTTGTTTGTTTTGAAGCCCCAGAAAAAAAAAAAAATGATAACAACAGCTGACCACTGGTGGATGCACCTTTGAATACACGCTGTGTTTCAGAATGAAGACTAGCAATACTTTTAATGAAAACACACAAATTTAGGTTTAGAAGGAGATGGTGACTGACTGGGAACCCCTTTATCTAAGAAACAGCCAGTTTCAGAGGTTTAAGCATGATTAATGTATTGCATGAATGTTTAACTCTATGTGATTGTTCTGTTCCCATTCTCCCAGTAATTCTTTTTACAAAACTAAATTTTAACAAATTAAACATTAGTTGTGTAGATATGCTCCTTTTTCAAAAGGCTGCCACAATTACCCTTGATACTTGTCTTATTTGTTTTAGTAAGGCACAAATTTGTAAGACTACACAAGTACATGCAAATAATGTAACTTATGTTTTTTTTTCATTCTTTCCTTTAATTTTCTTTCTCAGTAACCCTAAAATATTCCCCAACTTTACTTTGGTTAAATAGTTTTCTGAGCAAAGATGAGAGAGGTCTTAATAACTTTCCTTATCAGGAACAGTAAATGTTTTTCTTATGGAACAATATCCTTTGTAAGAAAAAGCTTGAGCTATCTTGCTAACAGAAACTGCTTGTTCTGGAAACTAGAAAGGTCAGAAGTACCAGAAATAATTTTGGTACTTCTTTTCTTTCAAAACAATGTTGCTTTTATCATTATAAGAGAGAGTTTTAAGAGTTTAAAAAATGAGACAAAGGAAGTGAGAACTCAGAGACCTGAATAATCACATCTGTTTACTTGACTTATAAAAGGGCAAGATGTGCCTCTATCAGTTTAATAAAAGATGTTCTATCAATTTAGACAATTATACCAAAGATTAAGAATGTCATGAAGCTGATGAAATCTCCTAGGTAACATTAAAAAATAATATGCTTTTAGGTCACATCATATATTAAATGACAAATGCCAATTTTTTTTAGGAGTGCTCAAAATTCTTTCCTGAATGACAATTTGAAGTTAAAATACTTTGTTCTTAAAAGTTAAATTCATTGACATGACACTTTCACTTTTTAACTAATGAAACTTGGTGAATAAGAGCTTTCTGTTAGTCCAAGTAAAAGTAGACTGCAAGGTAAAGTATTTTATGGCTTTTCTGCATCTTTGCTTATTTAGAGGACAAGAAATATTTTGCTAGCCCATTACTTGGTTTGAACTATCTAAATATGACTTACATTTAAATATTTACCATTGTCTTGACCTTGCTTTTCTTACTCTATTGGTTCTTGAACAATTTCTTTTCTTACTGTTAGCCTAGTAGAAATTATTTCAAGCTTTAATTAAAGAGCAACAGTATTCACTATGGGAAGGCTCAGAAGATGAACCTGCCATGACTGCCCAGACCTAGCTCTGTAGAGGATTAATTGCAGGACCAGAGCCAAATGGTTAACAAAGCTCTCCTGCATGGTTTCTGTTTTCCCAGTGTGCTAGTGTTATCTACTCCTTCTTGATGATACAGATACCCTGCAGCATAAGGAATCTGATAAGCCTTCAACATAGGAGCTACTGAAATGCCTAGAATTGTTCAATCACCTTTAAACAACATATTTGCTGTAGTCTTAATACCTGGGTAGAAGACTCCATCAGTCCTTTTGGGCCTCTACCACATGGGAGCCCACTCCAATAATAGTCCCTTTTTCCTCATTTCAGCTAAACAGCCAAGAGAGGGCCTGAGCTCTACTGATGTCAGGTAGACTATAATAGGTCTGGAACTCATGTATCGGTGACAAGTTCTAAGGGACCAGGATACAGGCAGAGATAATATCTGCCAGTCAGCATGTCATGCTCTCTAAGTATGCTCCTCACCCCAGCTTTGCATTATGCTTCCCCTATCAGAATCTATCCCTTTACCCTCCTTCACCACCTCCACCTTCATCTTTTGGTTCTCTGCTCAGTTTTATGATTTAATTTTCTGCTCAGCTAGGCAGAGTAGTGTTTCTGGTTTGTTTGTGACAAGGTGTAAAAAGCCTATTGTTCTGCCCTTTTCAACTTCTGAGCCTTGGTACACCATCAGTTTTCTTGTGAAGTAGATGGAAAACTACCATAGTTATCAGCGGCATCTCCAGGAACAATACTCATTTATCAAGCTCCTAACGTGGGCATGTCATAAGAACTATCTTATTTAATCCTCATACCTATTCTATGGTAGAAACCAATTCTAGGAGAGTAAATAAATAAATTATCAGAGGTACTGATAGAGCTACTAGGTCATTTAGTAGCTCTGTCAATATGGGTTTTAGTTGCCCTTTTGTGGTACAAATACTAAGATGTAAGGGTCTTTAACCAATGCTACTATTTGACGAACTGGAATTCTTTCTAACTGATTTTCTTATAGCAATTTTAGAATCCTCATCAGCTTAATTGCTGAGAGAGAGAGAGAGAGAGAGAGAGTATATGTAGGTCACTGAACTCCCTCCAAGATCCATCCTCTGTGCTTCTTGACCTGGTACTTAGATCCTTTAATGCTTACCAGGAAGCACTGCTAGTGGGTTTTTGACTTCAGTGCTCTCCTCGTGCCATTCCCCAATCCATGACACACCTATGAATGACTTCATGCAGTGTCCATGTGCTCCTTTATCTCCATGACCTGGCTTGTAATGAGGATTCAGAAATATGCCCACTGGATCAGTTAAAAAGTGTTAATGGTCTGTTTTAGCAAAAAATAATCTTGCAAGATATCAACAGAAGGAAAATGTGGAAGAGAAATGATTATACATTTTTCTGTTGATATAGGTCATTATTTGCTTATACACATCACCCTTACTCCTTCAAAGAAAAGTAGGAGACATATAAAATACTATGTCAAAACATCTTTTGAGTTCTTAAGAAGAGGGGCAAAAAGATATACTTGACTTTAGGAAAACACCGAACATAATTCATTGGCATGGATCCACTGCAGGGTCCACACCAATGTGGGACCTCAGCAACCCAGACCCCTGTAGCCTCATTCTGTGTGCAAGAGCAGGGGCCATATGATGGTCCACACAAACTGGACAGGGCGCCAGGCATTTCCCCAGAGCAGGGCAGCTCTAGAGAGGATCAGTGACAGGAACAGTTCTGATTTCACAAGTCTTTTCTAATGACTCACTGCATCCTGACTACAGAGGAGAAAAAGAGACACCTAATAGGAAGAAACAAAGGGGAGTTGAAACTCACCAACTCAGTTTATGGAGATAAGGGAGAAAACACACAAACTATAAGACCCTTATATTTGGGCAATAAAGCAATTTTGCATGCACAGGCAGCTTAAAATGGAATTGTATGGAAAGAAACAAATAAACAATAATTCAAAATTACCCTCTTGTCCTCAAATAAAAACACAATTCTTCTTGTCAAAAAATATTGTCAACCAAACAGTCAATGTAGATAATTACTTTTGGTAGAGGGTTTTATTTAAGATTCTGAATGACTAATACTTGAAGACTAAAGATGCTTTTCTGAAGTGAAAATCATGACTCTATATGTTATATAAATTATTTGGTACATTTGGTACTACTAGTGTTACCATTATTAGTTTCATAATGAAAAATTGAAAGATTAAGGAGAAAAAAGTATTCATATGATAAGTTTTCAAAGACAAATATCACATATTGCCATTTAGAACGTGTTCATAATGAAATTAAAGACAAAGTTATGTCTTTTTTATTATTTATTTATTTATTTATTTATTTATTTATTTATTTATTTATTATTGTTTTTCAGTACAGTTTTCTGTCTTTTACTCCCATCTCATACCACCCCCCAGTGCTCCCCCCTCCCTCCCCTTTCCACCCCCCTTAGTTTTGTCCATGTGTCCTTTATACTTGTTCCTATATTCCCCTCCCTTTT
>PVKM010048889.1:0-11077 GCA_004027735.1 Carollia perspicillata
ACCTATGCATGCATACCTATGATAGTTTAATTCATAAATTAGGCACAATAAGAGATTAACAACAATAGCTAATTATAAACTAGGACAATTATAATAAAATACTATAATAAAATTTATGTGAATGTGGTATCTCTTTCTCAAAACATCTTATTGTTCTGTATTCACCCTTGTTGAGATGATGTGCCTATGTGATGAGATGAAATGAAACAATGATGTAGGGATTGTGATGTAGAACTAGAACACTGTGACAGTCAACTGAACACAAGCCCCGGGGGAGTACCACAGTAGCTAATGGAGGGTAGCATGGACATCATGGACATGCCTGACAAAGGGATGATTCACATCCAGGGCAGGACGGAACCATTCCGACGGCATGAGATTTCAACATGCTACTCAGAAAGGTGTGCAATTTAAAACTTAGGAATTGCTTATTCCTGGAATTTTCTATTTAATATATTTAGACTATGATTGACCCCAGTAGCTGAAACAATGAAAAGGAAAATCACCAATAAGAGGGGTGGTTTTCCTTTTCCTACTGTCATGGTAGAAAGTTGAAAGTTCACGCTCTGAGATCAGATGGAGGATAGGACAGTTTATGAAGCAAAGGACACATTAAAATAAAACAAGGTCAAGAGGGTGATAGTGTCACTGGTCTAAAGTTCGTGTGCTGGAAGTGTCAAAGGCCAAAATTCAAAATGTCAGAATTTGGAGTAGGAAAGCTGTTTTGATCAAGAAGGCACCAACTTAGAAGGTGGGAGACTTACTGGTGCTTCAAATCCATCTTCAGAGAGTACAGAGTTCAGACAAAACAAATGAAGCAAAATGGAATACATTATAAAGTATGCAGGAAGGAAGCATACTATCCACACAGTATATTGTAATAACATGATGATATAGGCAATATAACTATGTACATAGACATTTCAAAACAATTTACAGATCAACTATAAAATTAGTAAGAGAGGTCACCATGTTGGCTGGATAAAGGTGAACATAGAAAAGCCAATCAGCAGCAAATAATTATGAATTAACAATGTTTAAAACATACAATTAGCAATAACATAAATTATATCAAATATTTAGGAATAAGTTCAACGGAAGATGTAAAGCAACCTTACGTGCACAAAAAAACTGATGATCAAGATTTCTTTAAAAGATCTAATAGATAGTTTTGTTATTTAAAACAAATTCGTCACTTTTCTCCACAAATTGATAACTCTTTGTGCCAAATATCTTTTTAACTATGTTACATAAAATATATCATTTAATGCAAGAGCTAAGCCTGAGATATAGACACAATTCTCTCCATTTTCAGATTAGAAAACACATTTAGCAGGGCTGAGTGACACCCAAGGTCCCTCTCTAGTAAGTGGCCCAGCAGGATCAAATCCAGCTCACCCTAAAGCTCATTCATCAATAGCTATGCTATATAAATACTATTAATATTTAGCTCTTAACCCTTCACAATAAAATTTGTACTCATTCTTGCTTCTCTCACTCATGTCTAACCAAACAACGGACCGAGCAACTAGCCTTTATCTCTGTTTGATGCTCCTTCAGTGAATTGGTCCCTGTTGTCCCTCCTTCCCTTTCCTGCTGTATCCAACCAGCCTAGCCCAGGTCCTTACATCTTCCTGGTCTCCTGTGAGGATCTCCTCACTCTTCTACACATCCCACTCTCTTTCCAACCTCACATACTCTGCTCAAATCCTACCCTGCTCAGAATGGGTGTTCTTCCCAAAGCACTTGGAAAATTTGCCCATAGAATCAATCATATTTTTTTTTACATAGCCCAAAATGTTTCTTGTACATCATCAATTTGTGTGCTAAGTGTTAAACCTGTAATTCTCCGTTTTATAGCATTTTTCCATTGGATAAACTTCAGGTTCTGAGCCATTTCCTTTCAGGGCTCCTTCCCCAGCTTCCTAGTCTTCTCGGGAGGACTCGAATTCATGCAAGTGCCTGCCTGTTTGTACTGGTGCTTCCATTGCACTGCTTTCCCCCTCGGCCGTGACCCCTCCCTCGACCCTTGCTGATTGCTTTGTAACAGCTCCTTCTATGACTCCTCCCAGAGGCTATTTCCTTTGCGGTAAATAGAAAGTAAAAACCTCTCATCTCTATTATTCTTTTAGGAGAATTACATAGTTGGGTCTCTTAGGTCCCAAGCTATAACATTTTGGCAATCTCCTCTTCCACAAGAATACATTTTTACTGACTTCAGTTCTCTTTTCTGACACCCCAGACCATTATACTGAGCTTAACTCGCTATGCTTAATTTTCTGGAAGTTTTTTTTTCCCCAGAGGCTCTGCAGCTTCTTTCTACAATTTAGTTTCCTTATAGCCTCTCCCACCACTTTGCATGTTTATGTAACTCAGCCCTAAGCAGTGAGTGACATGACTCAAGTTCCCTTCCCAGGGAAATCTCGTGTCCTTAAACAAATCTGGAAATTCTCAGGTGAGTACTGACTAACCACACATACCCTACATCTGTCTGAATCCCCTTTAAGCCAGATCAGATGGTGCTTATAGGTTACCCGACACCTTCCATGATTTTTTTCCAATATTGCACTTCTGTAACAGAATGAAATACTTGACCTCTCCAGCTCATCTTGTTCAAGCCTGCTTTGTTCCCATGACCTTTAGATTCATAGCTTCTTGTATGTAGACATGCTAATCATTAGAGGACCTCTGCTTGTGGTCCTCTAATGACCACAAGATTGTTAGAAAAACAGTCAATTACCAGAAAGTGCCTATCCTGAGGAGATAAGGAGGTATGTGTTTTTTTATCAAAGATTTGCAGGTACTTGGCAACTGGACTCACACCAGTGAGGGTCAACAGGCTCAGTACAATCTTCCTCAGACGCCTGCTGGAGGTGGGTGCCAATGACCTCCTGCTCCTCCCATTGCCTCCCTTCCCTTGACATAAAAGAAGTCCGAACTCTGTCCTTTCTGAAGATGGATTTGAGGTATCATGAAGTCTCCCCTCTTCTCAGTTGGTGCCTTCTTAATCAGTAAACCTTTCCTTACTCCAAATTACGATATACGAGTCTTTGAAACTTCCAGCACATGAACTTTGGAGCAGTAACACTTTCACTTTCTTGACCTTGTTTCAATTTAATATGTCCTTATAATTCCTTTGTCCTCCCCTAATGCTGCTGTTATAATCCTACCTCTGGTCTGGGGCTAAGTTCAAATGCTACTTTCTCTGTAGCCCTCCTTGCCTGCGAATCCCAGCTAAAAATAAAGGCTCCTTCCTCAGGCTCTCAGCTGCCGTGACTTTCTCTTTGTGTTCCTTACGTACCCTGCCTTCTGTGGCAGTTGAGACATGTAAGACCTCTCCCTCAGGAACAGAAAACCGAGTCATGTGTATCTGGGTTTCCCACAGACAGTCAAAGTATGATGAATTGTACATACTCTATGCCCATGAATTTTACTAATTGAACAGAAACGTGTTGGCCTTGTAGCCAGTAACGCAGCAAAGGGTCTTTTTCTGATTAGAGGGAAAACACTCATTGTCTCCTATCAGTCTGTGTTGAGCTCATGTTCTCTGGATGGCATCCAGTTGATCTTCACACAGGGAGCTTGATCAGGAACTTCTGCTACTTGGAGCCAAGCAGCAGGCTGGATATGGCTGAACCATACCATGGCTAAGCTCCAGAGATATTTGCTTTCAAACACTTAACATTTGCTTTGTGTTACCCTTTTATTCCTAAGATTGAAACTGAAAAGGAAGTAAGTGAGGCAGGGCTTTCTTCTTTTCTTTCTGCAAGAACAGCTTGTTTCCATGACATTTATACAGGGAGCTTTTTCTAAATGACAAGCAGATTGTTAGAAGATGTTATTTTCTGTCTCTTTGCTTTGGATCTTCACTTTGTGGGTGTAATGTAAGAGAGACAGCCTCACTGGGAGGGTGACTATCAGGTATACGGCTTCAGAAGGGGATGTGGTGGAGATGCACTGAGTCCTCTCTGTCGAGGTTGCTATAGCAGCAGCCTAGCAGATTCTGGCTAGAAGTTGTAAGATGTATTAGTATTATTTTTTTTACATGGAGTAACATTTCTGCTGATATAAGTGCCTGCTCTTTTTAGCTTATTCTCTTAGTGAAGAAAACTGAATGCTTATATTAGAAGCCATCTACGGGGGCAGGAGGAAGTCCTAAGCACCAAGGCCCAGATGCAGTGGCCAAGTCTAGGGTGACATTAGGGCCTGTCTTCTGCAGAAAAGAGGTCAGCCTCAGAGGGATCCAAATTCCAGGTCACCTCCCCCAGAGTTTTGAGTGCCCACTAAGGCCACAACGATAGAATAAGGGAGCACCAGGCTCTCCGGCCATGACCCCAGCCACTCTCCATGTAAGAGGCTAGCCTCACCCTCCATCTACACCACGCTGTGCTGGTTACAAATTGCTCTCACTCACACTACGTCTTTCAAGGAATTCCAAGGAGACTGGCTTCAACCTGCATCAGAAGTCTCTCCTTGTATGTCACCCCCTCTTCATTCTCACTGTTACTGCCTTGAATTTGGACCTCATCATGGCTCACACAGATTTGTGCAATGTGTCACTGGGCAATTTATTCCACTCTTTTTACTTTCTCGAGGGCAATAAATTACTGTATAAAACAAACCTTACTATGTCACTCCACCTAATTGAAGAACTCAGCTGACTCCCTGCTGTCTACCAGATAAAATCCAAACTCCTTAGACCAGCACAGAAGGCCCCCCACATCCTGGTCCAAATGCCCTCTCTTCCATGCACTTTCCCCTGACGGTGCTAAGCTGCCCCTATCCCCTCCCCGGTTCCCTGAAGCGGTGTGCAGTGCGCTCCTCAAACATATTATGCATGGCATTACCATTATCTGCCTACAGGTTTCGTTTATTCGTTCAGAAGAGCTTTTAAAGACTTATTTTGAGCTTGAATAGCTCTAAACAGGCACGGCCTCTCCAGTTTGACACAGGGTCCTTTGGTACTCTGTCTACCATCCTCCACTCTGCATATTTGTATCACTTGCCTGGCCCCTGAAGGCAATTAATTTATACCTTGAACAGGAACAACATTTGCTTCCTGGTAATTAAATCCTCGCCTTTCTTACTCTAGAACGAATATTACTACCAGTTCAAAATGCACTATGGCTTGCCCAGGAAGTGGCTGCAGCCTTTGCTCTTCTCATTCCTCTACAACAGCATGGACGGAACTGTGATAATTATGCTCATGTCCCTCCATCCAGCGATATTATCAGCTTCGTCAGAAAAGGCCAATCTTAAAAACGTCTGTATACACACTGATGAGCAGAGTGCTGTATTGGGCAACCATTTGTTAAATCCACAATCACCATTTCACAGGCGACATAACCAGGTCTCAAGCTGGTTAATCAATGGCATAGACCTTGTAATGTGCACCACGTCAGGTTGAGTCCTCACCTTCCAAAACCTGCGTTTTCGCAGGTTCTCACACTTCTGGAGACTCAGAAGCAAAACAGCTGCCCTTTCCTTGCTCTGGTCAACCCACTTCACTGTGTCTAGCTGACTCCATACATCGTGGAGACATCACAACTAACACATCGATCAACTCATGGCGATGATGGCAATAAAATATAAATATTCCCAAACTTTCTCCTTCCCTCACCTTCTAAGTAGGAGTTGAGCCGTGGGTCCATTGTTGTATTTCCAAAGGTAATGTAAGGAAGCAGAAATGAAGAAATGAGCCCCAAGACGGGGCCTGATGGTGCTGAGGGAACTACTGGAGGCACCTGAGAAGAAAAGACGCAGGAGTGAAGAAGGGGAAAGACAGGAGGTGGGGAGGAGAAAAGCTATGGGGTCATGTAAGATTTGGTGAACAACAAACATGGCTCAAAATAATTTTTAGGAAATGTCGCTGCATGTGAAATTACCTCATTTTCTGCCTCATGCCTCTCCTGAGGAGGCCCTTGCACAGAGTGCTCTGTGAGTCCCCCGAGGCGCAGGAGCCATCGTTGTGTCTGTCTGGGGTGTGTTACAGTGATGTGTTATGCAGAGTAACAGCGTAAAGGCTTAGGGTCATTTGGTACCTAATTATTGTTTCCTATTCAATCAAAAACTTAAGAATCATCAGATATTAAAGCCGAAGTCAAGAGAAACTACCTCATTTTTCTTGCATTTCTTACAAAGTCTGAAGAGACTTTACAAAAAAACAAAAAATGTTTTAGATGCTGAGAAAGGACCACGTAAAACTAAAACGGAAGACCTAGGATCCTCCAGGGTGCTAAGAGATCCATTATAAGCACTGTGAACTAAAGAACAAAATTCTGAGTGAGAAGTGAAATTTTCATCCGTGAAGAAGAAGGTTGCTCTTCAGTGTGATGGGATTTGTAATCCACACTTCATCAGCCCCCTACATCCCTGCCCTTTGATCTCGAGGAGCAAACGAATCAATGCCTGAAAACCCTGTCTACACAATAAAACTCTGAACTGATGCATAGAACCAATACTATTTGTTTTACAAGCTGTTGCCAATCCATCCATTTTTGGATCAAGTTAAAATCATAGCAGAGACATTCTGATATTGGTGCTTTCTGAAGCCTTTAGTTTGAAAGTTGTGTTTTCCTTCCCTTCCTTTAGATGTCAGACAGCACAGTGCAGCTGCATAATGAGAACACCTTCCCATTGTCACTGAAGGGGCTCTAAGAGGTGAGGAGGAATGCTCTGAGTTAGAGAAATGCCCTCTGAAAGGCGAGAGACAACCAAACATTCATATCAGATACAAACCAGCCAAAGGCATGCTATGGTCCGCACACATCTAAGGAGACTGGGCTGAAAGGTTCAGCGGCGTACTGGTTGTCTAGTATGCGTGACTTCCTCCATCTGTGCCGTCAACCGACTGTGCAAACTGCCCGGGCATTCACTCTTTCTGGTTCTCTAATCCTTCGTGTACACTATGTTCATGAATTGGAGTACTCAATATTCAGTTAAGGTGTTAATTCTTCCTAAATTAATCTACAGACTAAAAGATACCCCATTAAAACTTCAGAAGGTAATTCTGTAGACATTGACAAGCTGATTTAAATATGTACATGAAAATGCAAAGAACCCATTATAGCCAGGACAACACTGAAAAATAAAAACTGAGTCGAAAGAATCAAACCACCTGATTTTGAGGTTTACTTAAAATCAGTGTGATTTTTGGCATAATTATCTATCATATAAAACAGGAGAACAGAGTCCATAAGTATACAAGTAAATATATAAATATTCAAAGAGCACATGTAAATATATGTGCACACATGACGTATTATATGTGTTGTGTGTATGTGTGTGGGCACACAAGAAGAAAATGAGGCAAAGGTAATTTTCAACAAATAGGCTGGACAATTGATATTCACGTTTTAAAAAAGTAATAATGACTTACTTCACACCATATACAAAAATTAAATATATATTGATCATACACCAAACATGAAACTATAATACTGCTAAAATAAAGTAGAGTAGAAAGTGCTTCTGACCTTGGGATTAGCCAAGATATCACAGACAAGACACGAAAGCATGAATTATAAAATAAAAAATTGATAAACTGGACTTTATCAAAATGCATGGTAGTCAAAAAACACTATATCACATTTTACATATAATGTATGTATAATCATTTTGGAAACCATTTTGACATTTTATTCTAAAATTAAATACAGCCCTGGCTGGTGTAGCTCAGTGGATTGAGTGGCAGCCTGCAAACCAAAGGGTCGCCGGTTCAATTCCCAGTCAGGGCACTTGCCTGGGTTGCAGGCCAGGTCCCCAATAAGGGGTGTGTGAGAGACAACCACACATTAATATTTCTTGCCCTCTCTTTCTCCCTCCCTTCCCCTCTGTCTAAAAATAAATCTTTTTAAAAAATTAATAAAAATTAAATTAAATTAAATACATATTTATCAAATAATTTGGAAGTTCCATTGCTGTCTTTATCCAAGAAAAACAAAAGCATATGTCTATGAAACCCATTTATACAGATTTTCATAGGCACCAACACTGAAAAAAAATTTATCATCAAGTAAATTGATAAACAAATTATCACATATTCATAAATGAAATACTACTCAGCAAGAAAAAGAAATTAACTATATACACAGTACCATGGATGGCTCTCAAACACATTGGGCTGTGCAAAAAAGCCAGATACAAAAGCATTCATATTCATATTTCTCCTGGGGCAGGGAGAAAGGAGAGGAACTGACTACCAAAGGGTATGAAGAAACCTTCTTGGGTTATGAAAATTTTTCATATCTTGATTTGGATGGTGGTTACATCGGTGCATACTTATGTTAACATACATCTGCATACTTAAAATGGATACATATTACTGTATAAAATTATATTTTTTCCAATTGGATTTTTAAAGTATAATCATATTGCAGCTCAATCTAATGATGAAGCTGAGGAAATAATTTTATCTCTACTAGCTTTTCAGTCTTAAAAGTAGGTGGCATGTGTTCTTTTTCTATCCCTGAATTCGTAGTTAGCATGACTCAAAAGATGCTCATTACCTGAGCAGACCCATGCTGAACCTGAAGCACAGGTGTAGTGGACCAGAGCAGCTGCTCTCCACATCCTTGGTGTTAAATGACCTCACCGAGACTAGGGTTCCGGTTTCGGTTCCCCAAAGTTCCACGGGGTTTGGTAGTTCAAAGAATATTTTTCTCTCCATAAGTTTGCACATTCTCTAATGGGTCCCCAAACAATTCCATTCAAAGTAAACAAATGCCACCCTACGTCCAATGCAACTCTTGGGGAAACTCTTTATCTAAAGCATCAATGGAGATTCTACTTTTTATGCTACCTATTTTTTCCCCTTAAAGGTAAAGAAAAATGTCACTTGTATTTAGAGAAAATGCTTTGCAGTTTCACAGACTGTAATTATTAAATCTACATTCACTATATATATATATAAAGTAACAGTTAAAAGCCATAGAAACGTTTGGTTTTTAATGTTGTTTTTGTTACCTTTATAAAACTAACAATTTAGGAGATTTTAGCATGCAAACAAGCCAGTAGCCACTGACATTATGGATTTGAGAAATGTTGTACTTTGGGTAGTTAAACAATTGTCCAAGCATGTTAATTTTGCCAAATGGAAATTCTGATATAATAACTATTCAAGTCATTAGTTCCTTTACTGCTACAGTCTATTCAGAGAAAAATTAAAATTCTTCAATTATCTCCATGGAAAATCAACTATCTGGCTAACTTGGCAGTAAGGTGGGGCCTATGGGTCAATGATTAAATGAAATATTGGCAAAAGTTAACAACCACTTATCAGAAAGCGCCTACATGCCTGATATTCTATTGGATCTGAAATCCGGAAAAAGATAAGGAATGATCTCTTATGTAGAAATTGTGCCTGTGTCTCTGCAGAGGTCAAGTACACAATGTATCTGGATAATGTCAACTACATCCACCTGGCTCAGAGTCTGTACAGAAATCTTAGAATTCGAGGACTTCTGTAATTGCTTCAGCTTTCTATTCAGGCTCCCACAGTGTGGTCTTGATCTGACAGATAAAGAACTGAACTGGGAATCAGTTCATCTGACCAGTTTTTTGTATCACTTGTCACTCACTTCTACCTCCTGACTACAACGTGAGGCCCTTCATGGAGGAAAATACACCATTTATCTTTGTATCCTCCACCTTTAAGAGAGTCTCTGGCACTAGGTAGGCATCAAATTAACACTGTTGAATGAACAAAAGCTACATTTTTAACTCCAACTATCTAAAAAGTGTAAGTCGTAGTTCTTAATCTTTCTTGATTCATGAACTCATTTGAGAACTGAAAAAAAATGTGTATTTTCAAGAGATAAATGCATATAATACAGTAATATGTATGTTATTTAAGGGTACTCTGAAGCTTATCTGTGGTCTACATATTAATTTTCTATAGAAAGTTTTTAAATTAATGTGTATTTTCTTGTCTGTAAATTAATAATCTTCTATTTAACCTATTATATCTCTTAAAATTTGTTTTGGAATGAAAAATGTTCTAGAAGGCTACTATCCAAATTATATTGGCTATATTTCTAGCTCTCCCATTAAACAACTGTGTGACTTTGGGTAAGTTCCATACACAATCTGGGCTTCCGTTCCAGAATCGTAAATTAAGGAGGTTGAACTAAGATAATTTGTGAAGTTCCTTATGGCTCTGAAATTATCATTTCCACAGCACTGTAATTTCTCTGATGAAGAAAGGGATATGTGAAATGTAAATAATATCTGTATTTACATAGGAGGGAAGAACTAAGCATCACTGAGATTTAATAATTTTTTAAAATTATTGAACACTTTGCAGATATCAACAGGAGTCCAAAAATCAGATTTATAGTTTATACTTGTATCAATTTTCAGACCTCTTAAAATTTCTAATATATAAGAAATCAAACAGCCTCTCCCTCCAATGGTATTTGACTTTTAACATAACCTAAACACTGGGAATAGCTTGCGGCCAAAATACTTCTGATTCCCATATCTGTAATAAGGGATATCTATAGAAAAAAAGGTTCGGGCAAGAACAGCCCCAAGAATTGATGATGGTATTCAAAATACAAACTGCTTCCTATGAGACCAAGGTCTTTTCTTGGAATCAGATGTAATACGCTGTGACACAGTGCACACAGAGCAGTATTATGTTAGATTCATTTTTCTAAAATGCCGCTTACATCATTCCGTTTCCCTGCTTAAAAATCCTGGGTGTCCTACCATGCATCAACAGGATAAAGTCCAACTTCTGTGTTCATGAAACCCACCCATCACCTGGGCCCAATAGACATTGGCTCTTCCTGTCATCCCCAAACAACGTTCTGTTTTAGACAAAGTTATTCAGTCGGGTTCTGCCAGTGTCTCCAGACTTGACTCCCTCCATGTCACGTGCAGGCTGTGATCCTTTCTCACAATCAAAACCCTACTGAGCATAGAGTTCTACTTTCAATAATGGTAGACAAGGAAATTTGACACTCCCCAAAGGAAACAATTACAGATCAATACCTGGAAAACAAAAGAAAACAAGATAGTTGAGAAGAATATTTGGGACTGCTTTTGCCCAAGCTGTCTGCCCATTTTGCAAGAA
>PVKM010048890.1:0-11077 GCA_004027735.1 Carollia perspicillata
GAGAACGTAGGTGCTGTAGGGGGAGAAACAAAGAAGTAGTCAAACTGCCATTGAAGAGCCCTTAAACAAGATCAAGGACTGGGGCATCTTGCTCCCTGTGAAAGCAGGGTAGCTGGTGGCTCTGAAAAGGGAAACTTCTTCAATGTCACTGTTAGAAATATTTAGACACCTCGAATTAACCCCCTTTACAAGCATCCAGGTATTCTTTCTAACCCTGTGTTGTACAACGTAATACACAAGCACACCTAAGCAAAATACTGAAACTTTACTTTTTAGAAAGGTTAACTGAAGTAGTTTGAAATTGTGAACAGTAAGCACAACTAAAGCTGAAAGTACCATGTTGGAACCGAGGAATAAAAATGTCTACACATTGAATTGCAAGGGCCAAACCTCTGCTCCTACTTGGCTGGCAGATCACAGGCACTCAGATTCATAATTTCTGGGTGACAGATAACACCAATGAATATCTCCCAAAGGAGATATTAACGGTTGGAGACACTAATGAAATATCCAAGTCCCTCACTAGTCACCTGCATGCATGCCTGACCTTTGTAATTCTTCAATTGCTCAACAAACTCTCAATCTGAAGTTTAGTGCCTCAGGGTTAGACAGAGAGGCATCACTAGACATCTGGGTAAATCCTCTCGTTTAAAGGAATCATACAAAGATACATCAAAGAGGAACTTAGAGAAATTTGAAGCAATGCAGAAAGCAGGAAAAAAAAAGATCCAAATAGATCATTAACACCCTTAGAGGGATGAGCAAGACATTCGCCCATTTAAAACACCCAATAACAGCATGCTATAAAAAGTAAATTCAAAGAACATTAAAAGAGCTTTCAGAAACTAAAAAAATAAAAATAATAGAAGAAATTGAGAAAGAGAAAGTTTGAATGATAAAATTAAGACATTTTCCCAGAAAGCAGACCTCTCTCCAAAGACACACACACACAATAAAGCACAGATGTTAAATGAGAGGATAAGATGAGACAATTAATAAAAAAACTGGAGTGATCCCACATTTGATTCTGAGTACTTTCAGAATGATATAACAGGGAGTAGAAAATTAACAACTGAAGTCCATGCATTTGTAGATTGGAAGTTTCAAGGGCCTGGAAAAAAGTAGTTAAAACATAAGACTTTTTAAAATGTTCAGAAAATTAGAAACAAATAGAAGAATGGTTTCAAGTGTTTCAAGATTGAAGAAAAAATACTTCAAAAAAGTTTTTAAAATAATACATGAAGCATCAGTAAAAATTCTAATCATAATATTGGAAGTCATATGTCAAGGGAAGAGTGACTTTAAAATCTTAGAAAAAATGACTTTGTAATTTTATACCACCTGATAGCAAACATGCTGAAAATCAGTTAAAGAACCCACACTGTGATAGTTTGTATAAGGAGTTTTCTAAGAAAATAGGTGATAAGATGGCATTTTAGTTAATTACCCACTGCCTAGCTGGCCCTCCACCTTCGAAATAGAAAACCCAGGCTCAAGGCAGTGGTCACATTACCTAAATTTCCCTGATGGGGAACTATTGTTTAATGGTATACCAGTGAAGGAGGAATCCACCTACCGGTCCAATGTTAAAAAGCATGAGAGAAATGATAGTGTCAAGGGCAATTGAGTTATATGCTACCAGAAAACTTTATTGACCTCTGAAAAATGGATAAGAGAAAGCTGAGTGTGATTAACTAGTAATGGAAAGCCAAGAGTGAAAGTCAGCAAATCTTTTTGGCAACATATAAAAAAGAGCCTCATTTCCTCAAAGGAAGGTTAGAGAAACCTGGGAACCAGTTCCAAGTTTTAGTATTAGAGTAGCCTGATGCCAAAGAAGGCTGAACTTACAACTAAGGCATACTCCGCCATGCCAAGACCAGGGTCCTTGGAACAGGGCAAGTAAAATTAAAATCATGTTGATAAAAACATTTAAAGTACTGAAGGAACATTCTCAATCCATAGGTAAGGCATGGACCAGGCATACTGAGAGGTAAGCCTGGAATAAGTCATAGAATCTGTAGCAGTAAATAGAGGTCAGCTAAGGTGATCTGTTGGGTGCCTCAGTGTCGATCACTAATAGGAATAGAGTGAAACATGCCAGAAAATTCAACTAGTAAAAATTTTCAAAGTCCCAAGATAAATGTCCAGTCTAGCTAAGATGAAACATCAAAAGTAGCAAGATATAGTGATTGTGAAAGCCTGATTCTATTGTGCTGGAATTTCTAAAACACTCTTATTCTCTCAGCCTTTGTTTTCCACACCTGTAGATTTTCTTAAAATTTATTTTTATTGTGTTTTTTTTCAGTTACCATTTGTCTCCTTTAGATAGTCTTCTACCTCTACCCATCCTCTTCCCCCACCTCCCACGATCACCACACTGCTGTCCATGTCCATGAGTCCTTTTTCTACTTTGCTGGATCCCTCCAACTTCTAACGCCCCCCACCCAGAGCTGTCAGTCTATGTCTGTCTGTCTCTATTTTGCTTGTTGGCTCAGTTTGTTCATTAGATTCCACATACGAGTGAAATCATGCAGTATTTGTATTTCTCTGACTGTCTTATTTTACTTAGCATAAAGTTCTCCATACTGTTGCAAAGGGTAATTTTTTTTCTTTTTAATGGCCAAGAAGTATTCCACTGTAAGTGTCCCATAGTTGTTTATCCATTCATCTACTGATGGAGCCTTGGGCTGCTTCCATATCTTGGTGACTGTAAATAACACTGCAATGAACATAAAGGTGCTTATATTCTTTCAAATTAGTGTTTCAGGTTTCTTCCACATGTGTAGTTTTTACTTAATGATTAACTGATTCAATGTGTTTCTTCCTACACAGCAGGAGTTCTTATATTGTTGATCACTGAAGCACTTGAATATAGAGGAATTCTTGAAATATTTATTGGTATATTGAAGGGCTTAGTTATGTCTGTTAACCAGGCTTTGCCCTTTGTGATGGTCTCCCCATTAGGAAATAAAATCTACCTTAGCATTGATTTTGTGTACCTTATTTAACTCTATACCTCCAGCAACTAGTATAGTACACTGTAACAAATAGTCTGACAAATAGTAAAAGTGCAATGATTATTTATTGAATAAAATGTGCTACCAAAGGACCTTGGTTTTGGCTATACTTACAGTTACAGGCTATGATATGATATTAGTTGTCAAGACTAAAAAAAGGTGAAATGTTCATCTTTGACCTTTAAGAACAGTCTTATATTTGGATAAATACAGTGTTTATATGATGACAAAGAAGAATGTGTGTTTGAGCAGAGAAACCCTTACCTGGTTGGTGGAACTCAATATATAAGCTTAGCACTAAATTGCTATATGAATTCTGAATATTGTAAAGGGAAACCTAGAACTACTTTACACTCCAAAACTGAATAATATTAATGTTAAGGAGAGTATCTATCAAAACCACACTATAAGTGGATAATAAACTTTGATAAATTAAAAACCCTGCTCTGTGCAAAAAGTATCTTATGGCTTGAATTTACACCATCATTTATTATAGGGTCCCAAGCAAGAAAATTAATAATTCTGAAACTGATCCACAATAGCTGAAACCTCTAGAATATTAATCACTTACTCAACAGGTAATTATTAAGGTTTATTATGCAGAAGGTTATTTTTTTGATTCAGAGGATATAGCAATGAACAAAACTGACAAAAAAAAAAAGAAACTTGCATTCAGGGAGCCTATATTGTAGTAAGAGAGAAATAATAATAAACCAAAGACATAGGTAAATAGAGCACATTATCAGCCACCAAGTAATGATGTTAATGACAAAAAAAGAGAAATGAAAAATACCTTCTTAAAGTTTCACAAAATACAAATTATGATATATTTATATCTTTTGAAATACAGATAATCAATGTTTATAGAAAATGTAATTCAAGTTTTTAAAGCACATATTAGAAAATGTGAATATATACAACTAGAAAACTAAGCATTTAAATCAATTTTAGTAAAGAGTAACTTTAAAGACATTAAAGGAATGGTAAAAGTAATAAATAGCAGAAGTAAAAATTGTATATATAGAATTTAAAGGACAAAAAGTAATTCAGTAGAAATAGGCAAGACTTAGAAATTATTGATTATTAAAATATTATAACTAATATTAAGAATGTTAAAAACAACTTTAGTGCTGATACAATCAATATTACACACCAAATTATTTTCCCAGAAATATTTTCATTGTATTTTTTCCATTACCATTTAGTCCCCTTATTCACTACCCTACCATAATCACCACACTGTTGTCCATGTCTGTGCATCTTTTTTGCTTTTGGCTCAATCCCTCCAGCCCCTAGCTGTCATGGTGCTCGCTCTCCATGAGTCTGTCTCTATTTGGCTTATTAGTTTAGTTTTTTCATTAGATCCCACATATGAATGAAATTATATATTATTTGTCCTTCTCTGACTGGCTGATTTCATTTAGAATAATGTTCTTCAGGTCCATCCATGTTGTTGCAAAGAGTAAAACTTTCTTCTTTTTTGCCACTGAGTAGCATTCTGTTGTGTAAATATCCCATAGTTGTTTTATCCACTCATCTACTGATGGACACTTGGGCTGCTTCCATATCTGGGAAATCATAAACAATGCTGCAGTGAACATAGGGGATGCTATATTTGTTCAAGTAGTGTTTTGGGTTCCTTCGTATATATCCCAAGAAGTGGGATTACTGGGTCAAAGGCAGTTCCGTTTTTATTTTTTGAGGTATCTCCTTATTGTCTTCCACAGTGGATGCACCGATATGCATCCCTACCAATAGTGTAAAAGGGTCCCCCATCTCCAAATCCTCACCAGCACCTGTTTGTTGATTTATTAATGATAGCCATTCTAACAGGTGTGAGACAATATCTCATCGTGGTTTTATTTTGCATTTCTTTGATGATTGGTAATGTTGAGTATCTTTTCTTATGACTATTGCTAATCTCTATGTCCTCTTTGGAGAATTGTCTGCTCAGGTCCTTTACCCATTTTTTAATTGGGTTGTTTTTGTTTGTTTGTTTTTGGTATTGAGTTTTGTAAGTCTTTATAAATTCTGGATACTCCACCCTCTCAGATGTATTGATGAATATGTTCTCCCATTCTGTGGGTTGTCTTTTTATTTTGCTGATGTTTTTCTTTACTGTGCAAAACTTTTTGGTTTGATATAGTCCCATTTGTTCATTTTTCTCTTGTTTCTATTGCCTGGGGTGATTTGCCTGACAAAATATTGCTATGAACAATGTGCCAAAGTTTGCTTCCTGTATTTTCTTCAAGGATGTGTATGATTTTGGGCCTAACATTAATCCATTTTGAATTTATTCTTATGTGTGGTATAAGAAGGTGGTCTAGTTTCATTTTTATGCATGTATCTGTCCAATTTTCCCCAAACCATTTATTTTTTTGAAGATTTTATTTATTTATCTTTAGAGAGAGGAAAGGAAGGGAGAAAGAGAAGGAGAGAAACATCAATGTGTGGTTGCCTCTCATGAGCCACCCTCCCACACTGGGGACCTTGCTTGCAACCCAGGCATGTGCCCTGACTGGGAAATGAACCAGGGATCCTTTGGTTTGCAGACCAACACTCAATCCACTGAGCCACACCAGTCACGGCTCAAAAACCATTTATTGAATAAGTTATCTTTAGCCCATTGTATGTGCTCTCTTCCTCTGTCACATATATTAATTGACTATAAAGGTTTGGGTTTATTCCTGGGCTCTCTATTCTGTTCCATTGATCTAAGTGTCTCTTTTTATGCCAGTTTTTATACCATGCTGTTTTGATTACAATGACCTTATAGCATAGTTTCATATTAGGTAGCCTGATTCCTCTTTGTTCGTCTTTCTCAGGATTGCTGTTACTATGTGGGGCCTTTTATGTATCCACATAAATTTTGAAATATTTGTTCTAGTTCTGTGAAATATGTCTCTAGAATGTTCATAGGAATTTCATTGGATCTATAGACTGCTTTGGGTAGTACGGACATTTTAATGATGGTAATTCTTTCTATCTGTGAACGAGGTATGTGCTTCCACTTATTTGTATCTTCTCCAGTTTCTTTCTTCAGTGCCCTATAATTTTCTTAGTACAGGTCTTTTACATCCTTGGTTAGGTTTATTCCTAGGTATGTTATTGTTTTGTAGCAATTGAGAATGGGATTGTTTTCTTAATTTCTCTTTTTGTTAGTTTGTTGTTGGCATATAAAAATGCAACTAATTTTTGGATATTAATTTTTGCATCCTGCTACTTTGCCAAATGTATTTATCAGTTTTAGTACTATTTTGGTGGAGTCTTTAGAATGCACTTGAAATGTTTTCTAGGATAGAGCACATGTTAGGACACAAAACAAGGCTCAATAAATTTAAAAAACTAAAATAATATCAAGCATCTTCTCTTACCAAAATGCTATGAAACTAGAAATCAAACACAGGAAGAACACTGAAAACTACATAAAGATATGGAAGCTAAATTACATGTTATTAAATAATGAGTGGGTAAAAGACAAAATGAAGGAAGAAACCAAACAATATCTTTAAATAAATGAAAATGAGATCACCACAATCCAAAATCTGCGGGATACTGAGAAAGTAATTCTATGAGGGAAATTCATAGTATTACAGGCCTATCTCAAAAAAAAAAAACAAGAAAAAGCTTAAATAAAGAATCTAACTTTACTCTTAGAGGAACTAGAAAAAACAAAAACAAAGCCAAAAGTGAGTAGAAGGAAGAAGATAATAAAGACTTGAGCTGTAATAAATGAAATAGAGTCTAAGAAAAGAATGATACAACAGATCAATGAATTCAAAAGGGGGTTCTTTGAAGAGATAAACAAAATGACAAACTTTTAACCAGACTCATCAAGAAAAAAAGAGAGAGGACCCAAATAAATAAAATCAGAAATGAAAGAGGAAAAATAACAAATGACAGCAAAAAAATATGAAGGATTGTATGAAATATTATGAACAACAATATGCCAACAAAATAGACAAGTTGGATGTAATGTATAAATTACTAGAAACATACAATCTTCCAAAACTAAATCAGGAGGAATCAGAGAATCTGAATATGCAGATTATATCTAGTGAAACCAAGACAGTAATAAAAAAACTCCCAGCAAACAAAAACCCCGGACTGGATGGCTACACAGGTGAACTTTACCAAGCCTTTCAAGAAGAACTCACACCTCTCTTTATCATACTATTTCAGAATATTCAAGAGGAGAAAAGGCTCCCAAGCTCATTTTATTAGCCAGCATTATCCTAATTCTAAAACCAGATAAAGAAACTACAAAAAAAGAATATTATAAGCCAATATACTTGATGAACATAAATGCTAAAATCCTCAACTAAATATAAACAAACCAAATACAGCAATACATCAAAAAGATCATACACCATGATCAAGTGGGATCAAGGAATGCAAGGTTGTTACTCACTTACAAATCAGTAAATGTGATTCACCACCTAAACAAAATGAAGGATGGAAATCACGTGATCATATCAATAGATGCAGAAACAGGTTTTGATAAAATGCAGCACCATTTATGATAAAGACCTTCAGCCATGTAGACGTAGGGGACATACCTCAGCATATAAAGGCCATATATGACAAACCCACTACCAGCATCATTCTCACTGGGCAAAGTTTGCAAGTGTTCCCCTTAAGGTCAGGAATAATATAGGGATATAGGCTTTTACATCTCTTGTTCAACATAGTACATAAAGTTCTAGCCACAGCAGTCAGACAAGAAGAAGAAATAAAGGGCATTGGAATTAGAAAGGAGGAAGTAAAACTGTCTTTATATGCAGATAACATGATACTATACACACAAATTTAAAAATCAGCAAATGAATAAAACCAAAGTTTCCCATGAAAATCAAAATTTGTACCTAATCTCTGGAAGGCAATACACATGTGATTTCTTTATTATGCTGAGAACATTTTTAAATGATATTGTACTTAAATTTGTTATAAAAATAATATTTATCCTCAAATAGGAGTTTATGTCTTTAATACAGTTGCCCATTTGAGGACTGTTATTTGGACTTGGGTTTCTAAAGCACAGTAGACATGCAGAAAGTTCAGACTTACCTTTGGAATATTTAAGAGTCTGGAATTTTATACACATTAGTTTATTAAAGTTTTTGACTTTGTTGATAGATTTCAATGGGTCTAGTGAAAGGCAAAAGTCTTGCTAGATAGAAAATTACAGTAATTGTGTTTTCTGCTGTAGACATTGACCACACATGTATTTTTTAAGTGGCACAGCTATTGAAGTGATCCCGAATTCCAATCTTCATCTACAAAGAACGCATTTATAATTTGTGTTTATGTATCAGCACACTGTGTATACTAGTTTTAGATATGCAATAATGGCATAAAAATAGTTACATGACATTTTTAAAATTGATTTTCCTTCAGTGCATAATGAAGGAATAAATTGGAGGATGTACTTGAATCAGTAATACTAAAGATACTAGTGTATGATAATGAACATACTAATTTCTTATATTTCTGAATGCTGAACAAAATAATGCTCAGAACTGGCCCAACTCACCTCTTTACAACTACTCTCTTATAAATACTATTAATAATACATTTATTTTGTCTTGAAGATTAATATATTCTGATGTGTTTGATCAAACATGTGTGTAAACTCTCAGGCAGATCCCAAGGATTTGAAATTAAGGAAAATAATCATCCATTACTATCTTTATAGTAAAGTTAAAAACAAGTAAAATAAATAAAAATGTGGAATGTACTTATTCCAGAGTATGCATTAGAAGGAAAAAATAATGCCTAGTAGCCTTTAAAATATTATTAAAAAGAAAAGCCTCGCTTTGTTCATTTATAGAAAATATGAGTTGCTAACAGTTGAATAGTACTCAAGAGATGTTTGTGTCCATTGGAAAAGCTAAATCACAATTAAAATTCATGAACCTTTGTAGTTCCTACTTCATGACCTTAAATACAAATGGGCCATTGATTATTCTTGCAAGTGAGCTGAAAGCAAAACATGTTTATTTTTTTCTGAAACTGAGTTTGAATGTTTTGAAAGGTTCACAGTACTGGTATCAATTGTAGACTGCAAATTCGTAATCTATATTTAACTATATATCAGTTTTCCCAATGACAAGTATCGAACATGAATACCTATAATAATGTATTTTATTTCCACAGCACTCTATTTAAAATATATGCCTCTAATAACAATAGTCAAAACATGTTTATTATCTAAAACTGTATGTATGCCAATCTTAGTTTTTCAAGAAACATTTTAAACATTAGCTCTTGTAGATATTTAAAACTATCGCTGGCCAGATAGCTCAGTTGGTTGGAGCATCATCCAGTGCACCAAAAGGTTGAGGGTTCAGTTCCCAGTCAGGGCAATAATTACCTTAGTTGTGGGTTTGATCCCTATCAGGATGCCTATGAGTGGCAACTGACCAATGTTTTTCTCTCACATAGATCTCTCTCTCTCTCTCCCTCTCTCTGTGTCTCTCCCTCACCCCTTCCTTTCTCTCTAAAAGAGTCAATAATTTAAAAAATTTCCTCAAGTGAGGATTTAAAAGAATCTAAAACTAGACAGTCACCAAGTCAAAATACCAATTTTACTTTTGAAGAAACTGGCCTAAAGAAATTAAGTGCACAGCAAGGAGCAGATGGCTAGGTTTCTTGTTATAATCAATTTTCTATCTATTCTGCCACATTTAGCATTCTATGCCACCTCATGTTTAATGAGATGAATCATAATACCCATTGTATTGGAAATTAAAATTCTCATGTGTTGATTAAACAGTTTTTAATATAAATTATTTTCATTATTGTACACATCTTATGATTGAGCATGAGGGAATGAAATGAATGGTAGGACTTGTAGGTCGCTCTTCAATGTAGAAAAAAGGAAACTGGAGTGGAGAAAAGGGTAAGGTAGAAAATGTTATGGCAATCCTCAATCAACAGAGATTACCATATAATGGGATGCACAAGGGCTGAGGTTTATTTATCCCTAGATGTGTTGTGTGGCTATGGTACATAACTCTCATTGTATATATCATGTAGATGGTTTGATTAATAAATAATCACCATGCACAGTGATTCTCTACCTTGAATTCATGTTGTTATCACTCAGGGCCTTAAGCAAAACAAATATCTTAGTCTGCACCCCCAACATTCTAATTTGATAAGTCCGAAGTGGGGCTGGGATATCAATATAAAGAGCATATGCAAAATTGGAAAATAATTATAGTGTTATTCATTAGTTACTTGAAATTCTAACCTAACTGAACATCCTGTATTTTATTTGCTACACCTGCAGCTTTACCTTGGGGCCACTCGTATCTTCTTCAGTGAGAAAGTACATTCTGTGACAAGGATTCTAACATGAGAAGCACTTAATAGAAAGCATATTGATTTTACAAATCAACTGTGACCTAAAGAAATACCAACTTAAAAATATTTTATTCTCATGTTTTCTCCTTTCTTGATTTTCAACTTAGACTTTCATTGAGAAGTAAATATGTGTTAATTTGTTTACTTATGAATTCTCCCTTAGAAAATAACTCCAAAGCATTGGTGAAAGGAAGTGAAAAAGATTTTAATTTCTATGTTCAATCTTTTCTCTTACAACTTTGGCAAGATAATAATTTTTAAATAAATATTATAGTATTCGTGTGGATAAATCAATTCAAGATGATTTATCTTTTACTGTAAAAATGAGAATAAATACCAAATTTACATTTCAGTTTCATGCTTGTTTTATAAAATAAATTTAGGAGTTTTCCATATCCTTAACTAAGCCTTTAAAATTTATTTTAACTTTATTTATTTCTTTCTACTAATTTCTTGACTGCGAATTCTCAAATTTCAATGAGCTGGGTAATTTATTCTACTCTGTTTTGACTTTAAAATGTAACTGAGGCTGTGAATATTGTTTTGTGACATTTTGTTTAAAATTAGTTTTAACCAAAAACATAATTGCATGCTTATTATAAACAAGTAACATGTTATGTATGAATTAAAAAGAGAAAGTTATCCAAAATCATATTCCTCAGAGATGACCATTTATAATAGTCTGGTTAATA
>PVKM010048891.1:0-11076 GCA_004027735.1 Carollia perspicillata
GCCTTCTAAGCACTGTCCTAGCTGCCAGTCTGACTCCTTTCCCAATATCCTCGATGTGAAAGTCCTGGTTGTCTTCTGATGACTTCTCTCAGTGTCCACCTCCAGACACTTGGGTCCAGCAGAGCCCTCTATCTTAGGTTGGCGCCAAATCTCTCTCTTCCCAGGGAACCTGGGCCCAAAGTCTCTCCTTCCAGCGTGCCGCCGGGCTGGAGTCACTGCGCCTTCCCCCCACGCCTGGCTGGGCTGGGAGTCAGTCTCGGGAGTTGCAGCAGGTTCCCCAGCCCTTCTGTTTGATAAATTCTTCCTATTCAAGCCTGGCGTCCGTCTAACCCAACTCTGCAGCTGGCGACTCCGCCTCCCGCAATCCGCGCTGGACTCCTGGCCCGGTGTTGGAGCGCCGGAGTCCGGGGTTGGCGCGCGTGACTCTCGGCCGGCCCAGAGGTTCGCGCGCGACTCTCGGTCCCAGGGTTGGTGCGCGCGACTCTCAGCCGGTCCCGAGGTTCGCGCGCGACTCTCGGCCTCGGGGTTCACGCGCGACTCTCGCCCCGGGGTCCACGGGCGACCCCCAGCCCCCGGAGTCCTTGCGCAACTTCCTGGGTCCGGGCGCGAAGCAACCCAGTCCTCAGCTCATCCAAGCTGGCGACCACAGAGAGTAACCACAGCTTTGAGTGCCTTGCCTCTTTCTCCTTTTTCCCCTTCTCCGTGACCAGATCTTTGCTCGTTTTGCTCCAAACCTGGTCTGTGGTGGGGGAGGGAGCAGGTGACCCAGCTCTCTCCCAAGGATTTCAGCCGTCCCTCCACTTCCGTGGTTGACCGAGTGCCCGCTCTGGGTGCCGGGCCCCAGGCGCCCAGCGCTGGGCCTTCACTTTCCCCAGGTCCCCCTGCGCCGCTCCCGGGGACCTCAGTCCTGAAATTTCCTTCTTACCGTTTGGTCCCTGGTTTTTCAGTGTCCGTTAGCGCTTTGTGGATTCTTATGTTCAAATACGCTGCAATACTGTTGTCTGTCTGCTCCGTTCCTCCATGAATTAGGCAGTTTTTCCTCCTGTGTGTAGGGGGAAGTGAAATCTGCTCCGTCCTACTCTGTCGCCATCTTGGACCCTCACATTGTTCTAATTATTGATTAACAGTCAGTTGTTTACACATCATGGCCATTCTTTAAAGCTATTATTTTGCCCACTTGAACCCCCATACATTCTTCTCAGCTGAGCTCCATTCTTTCTATTTGACCTCTTACTTCTTAAACTATGTTTTACTAATTATGCTATTAAAGTTTTGCCAATTTTTCCCCTTTAAACCCCCTCTGCCTTGCACTGTCCAGCCATCAAGCATTCCCTGCCCCCTTAGTACACGTAAATTGGTTGTACATGTAAGTTCTTTGGCTTCTTAGTTTCCTATACCATTCTTAACCTTTCACCATCTATTTTATGCCTACCAATTATATTTCTTATTCCCTGTACCCACCCCATTCTTCCACTCCACCTCCCAGTGGAAACCTTCCATGTGATGTCCAATTCTCTGATTCTTTTTTGTTCTAGTTCTTTGCTTAGTGTTTTTTAACATTTCTTATTGTTGTTCAAGTACAATTTTCTGCACTTCCACCCCCACCACTCCCCACCATTCCAACCTTCCCCACCTCCCTCCCCTGTTTCCACTCCCCCTTGTTATTATTCATGTATCCTTTAAATTGTTCCTGCAAACCCTTCATGCTTTTACCCTATAATCCCCTCCCCTCTCCCCTCTGGTCACTGTCAGAGTGTTCTCAATTTCAGTGTCTTTGGTTACATTTTGCTTGCTTGTTCATTTTGTTGATTGGGTTCCTGTTAAAGGTGAAATCATATGGTATTTGTCTTTCACCGCCTGGCTTATTTCACTTAGCATAATGCTTCCAGTTCCATCCATGCTGTCACAAAGGGTCAGAGCTCCTTCCTTGCTGCTGCATAGAATTGCACTGTGTAAATGTACCATAGTTTTTTGGCCCATTGGTTTACTGAGGGGCATTTAGGTTGCTTCCAGCAATTGGCTATTGTAAATTGTGCTGCTATGAACAATGGGGTGCATTTGGATTGGTGTTTCAGGGTTCTTAGGATATAATCCTAGCAGAGGAATTGCCAGATCAAAAGGCCATTCCATTTTTAGTTTTTTGAGGAAATTCCATAGTGTTTTCCATAGTAGTTGCACCAGTCTGAAATTCCAACAGTGCACTAAGGTTCCTTTGTCTTCACACTCTATACACCATTTGTTGTTTGTTGTTTTGTTTATGATGGCCAATCTGACCAGTGTGAAGTGGTATCTCATTATGGTTCTAATTTGCATCTCTCTGATGGCTAGCAACACTGAGCATCTTTTCTATGTCTCTGAACCTCTATAGGTGTTCCTTGGAGAAGTGTCTGTTCATGTCCTTTGTCCATTTTTTAATTGGGTTTTTTTTGTTCCTAGAGTGGAGACATGTGAGTTCTTTATATATTTTGGAGATCAAACCCTTGTCTGAGGTATCATTGGCAAATATGTTTTCCCATATAGTTGGTTCTCTTTCATTTTACTACTGATTTCTTTAGCCGTGAAGAAGCTTTTTACTTTGATGGAGTCCCACTTGTTTATTCTTTCCTTTATGGCCCTTACTCTAGGGGATATATCAGTGACAATATTGCTGTGTGGAACATCTGAGATTTCCCTGCCTATATTCTCCTCTAGGACTATAACAGTGTCACAACTTACATTTAAATCATGTGCCCACCTTGAATTTATTTCTGTATATTGTGTAAGTTGGTGCAGCATTTCACTTTTTGCGTGTAGCTTTCCAGCTCTCCCAACACCATTTGTTGAAGAGGCTATTTTTACTCCATCCTATGTTGCTGCCCCCTTTGTCAAGTATTAATTGACTGTGGGAACTTGGGTTTATTACTGGGCTCTCTGTTCTGTTCCATTGATCAATGTGTCTGTTTTATGCTGGTACCAGGCTGTTTTGGTTACAGTGACCTTGTAATACAGTTTGATATCAAGTGTTGTGATCCCTCCTACTTTGCTCTTCTTTGTCAAAATTGCTGCAGCAACTTTGAGTCATTTATGATTCCATATAAATTTTTGAAGTATTTTTTCTATATCTATGAAATATGCCATTGGTACTTTAACAGGTTTTCTGTTGAATGTATAAATTGTTTTGAGTAGTATGGACATTTTGATGATAATTCTTCCAATCCATGAATACAGTATATATTTCCACTTGTTTGTGTCTTCCTTGATTTCTTTCTTCAGTATTGTGTAGTTTTCTGAGTTCAGGTCTTTTACCTCCTTGGTTAGGTTTATTCCTAAGTACTTCATTTTTCTTGTTGCTGTAGCAAATGAGATTTTTCCCCTGATTTCTGTTTCTGATATTTCATTGTTGATATACAAAAATGCCTTTGATTTCTGGGTATTGACTTTGTATCCCACTGTTTTGCCAAATTCATTTATTAGGTCAAGCAGTTTTTTTGAAGAGTCTATAAGATTTTCTATGTATACTATCATATCATCTGCAAACAATGACAGTATTGTTTCCTCTTTTCCAATTTGGGTGCCTTTTATTTCCTTTTCTTGTTTTATTGCTGTAGCTAGGACTTCCAATACTATATGGAATAGAAGTGATGAAAGTAGACAACCTTGTCTTTTTCTTAGTGGGAAAGCTTTTAGATTCTGCTCATTAAGTATGATGTTGGTGGTAGGTGTCTCATATATGTCCTTTATTATGTTGAGGAATGCTCTCTCTATTCTCACTTTGCTGAGTGTTTTTATCATAAATGGGTGCTGTACCTTATCTAATTCTTTTTCTGCATCTATTGATATGATCATGTAATTTTTGTTTTTCATTTTGTTTATGTGATGTATTATTCTATTCATTTGTGAATATTGTACCATCTTTGTTTCCCTAGGATGAATCCCACTTGATCATGGTGTATGATAATTTTCATGTGTTGCTGGATGCAGTTTGCCAATATTTTGTTGAGGTTTTAGCTTCTTTGTTCATCAGTGGTATTGGCCTGTAGTTTTCTTTCACTGTTGTGCATTTATCTGATTTGTGGATTAGGATGATGCTGGCTTCTAAAAAGAGTTTGGGAGTCTTCCATCTTCTTGGGTTTTTTGGAATAGTCTGTGAAGGATAGGGGTTAGCTCTTCCTTAAATGCTTTGTAAAACTCTCCTGTGAAACCATCTAATCCAGGGCTTTTGTGTATTGGGAGTTTTTTTTTTTTTTTTTTTTTTTTTTTTTTTTTTTTTTTTTTACTGCTTCAATTTCATCAGCCATTATTGGTCTGTTCAGGCTTTTTGCTTCTTCTCCATCGAATTTTGGAAGATTATATTTTTCTAGAAGTTTGACCATTTCACCTAGGTTTTCAAATTTCTTTGTATATAGTTCTTTGTAGTAATTTCCTACAATCCTTTGTATTTCTATGGTATCAGTTGTAATTCCTCATCTTTCATTTCTTATTGTTTTTATTTGGGTCCTTTCTTTTTTTTTTATTTTATTTTAATTGTTGTTCAAGTACAGTTTTCTGTCTTTTACTCCCATCCCAGTCCACCCCCCCAGTGCTCCCCACCTCCCTCCCCTTTCCGTTCCCCCCTTCGTTTTTGTCCCTGTGTCCTTTATACTTGTTCCTATAACCCCTTCCCCTTTTCCCCTGAAATTCCCTCCCCTCTCTCCTCTGGTTACTGTCAGCTTGTTTTCTATTTCAGTGTCTTTGATGAGTCTGCTTAAAGACTTGTAGATTTTGTTTATTTTTTTCAAAGAACCAGCTCCTGGATTTATTGATCCTTAGAATTGCGCTTTTAGTCTCTATGCTGTTTAACTCTGCTCTGATCATGGTTATTTCCTTTCTTCTACTTGCTCTGAGCTGTCTTTGTTGTTGTTCTTCAAGTTCTTGTAGGGGTAGGTTGTTTATTTGAAATGTTTCTTTCTTTTTTTTCTTTTTCTTTTCTTTTTTTTTAGGTAGGCCTGTATCACTATGAACTTTTCTCTCAGGACTTCCTTTGCTGTGTCCCAAAATTTTTTGATTGTTGTAAATTTATTTTCATTTCTTTCCAAAAACTTTTTGATATCTTCACTAATCTCATTCTTGACTCATTCATTGTTAATAGCATGCTACTCAATTTCCATGAGTTTCAGTGATTTTGAGTTTTTTTCCTTGAGGTTAGTTTCCAGTTTTAGTCCCTTGTGGTGTGAGAAAATGCTTGATATGATATCAATTTTGTGGAATTTTTTGAGGCTTGTTTTGTGTCCTATCATGTGTTCTATCTTTGAAAATGTCCATGTGCATTTGAAAAGAATGTGTATTTTGCTTCTTTGAGGTGAAAGGCTGTACACATATATCAGTTAAGTCCATTTCATCTAGGGCATTGTTCAATGCCACAATATCTTTGTTGATATTTTGTTTGGAAGATCTATCCATTTTTGACAGTGGGGTGTTAAAATCTCCCACTAATTCTGCTACTGTCGATATTATTTTTGAAACCCTCCATGATTTTCTTTATGTATGTGGATTCTCCTATGTTGGGTGCATATATGTTTACAATGCTTATGTCTTCTTGATGGATTCTTGCCTTGAGTATAATGAAGTGACCTTCTCGGTCTCTCCTAATGGCCCTTTTTTTGAACACTATTTTGTCTGATATGAGTATTGCTACCCCAACTCTTTTTTTCCTTTCTGCTTGCTTGGAATATTTGTCTTCAGCCCTGCACTTTCAGTCTGTGTAGGTTTTTATTCTGAGGTTGGTCTCTTGTAGGCAGCATATATGTGGGTCATGTTTTTGTATCCATTCAGCTGTTGTATGTCTTTTGATTGGGGTAATTAATTCATTTACCTTTAAGGTCATTATTGATAGGTACTTATTCATTGCCATTTTCTGTACTTGTGTGCTTCTCTCTCTCTCTCATTGTTTTTCTTCCTGTTCTTAAAGCAGACTCTTTAGCATCTCTTGCAGACCTGATTTGGAGGTGGTATATTCTTTGAGGCTTCTTTTGTCTGAGAAGCTCCTTATTTGGCCTTACATTTTAATTGAGGCATTTCTGGGTAAAGTAGTCTTAGTTGCAGGCCTTTGTTTTTCATTGCTTGCATGATGTGGACACTGGCCTGCAGTGTCCATGTTATTATGGATGAAATGAGACATTCACATGGACTACTGAGTCCTGGGGAAGAAAAGGGACAGAATGGCTTTTTCTCTCAAGGGGAGCAAAAGCTGCTGCTCTTGCCAGGACTATCCTTTATTGGGATTCTCGGCACATTACGTGATGGTCCTCATTTACTATGCATAGGTTGTTCTAAGTGGTTACCTTTTACAGAAAACAAAGGAGTCAATGCTGCTAATCACATTGCAGAAGAGGAATATTTACAAATGAAAAGAGAAGTGGTTGGACACTGGTCCTTGCAGGGTTTAGCATGGATTTTAGGAAGTTATTTTGCAGTAAATGTTTGCCACTGGGGACTGGGTTCATGCCACACAGAATGGTCTCCTAATCTCCCCCTTGTTTTTAGTTAGGACTGCTATAGATCCCACAAAGCTTGCTACTTGCTGGTCTCTCATACGACCCTTGGAAAATAATTTGCAAATACATCAAAGTACGTAGAGCATTATTATAATCAATAACCAACCAGTGGCCCCAAAGACTCACATTCTCAGATTAAGCCCATCAATCATTGTCAGGCAGTACTGATCAAATAGATTACATTCAAGGAACTCTGAGGGTCTATTTTGAGTCAGGGTCAGATAGCCAAGGGCCATAAAACTTTAGGGAAACAAACTCATTTCAGGCTTGGACCCTTATCATTTAAATTGAGGGCACTAGTAAAAGTAGGTTTCATAGGATTTTATGCTTTCTCTCTTTGGCCTGATTGCCCCACGAAACCTGCCCTTGCCAGCACTAGGCCACACCAACCTCTGGCATTGTTTCTGGCTTAGGCTGAGCAGGAAGTAATGCAGCCAAGAGATTAGGAGACTTCTTGCAGACAGAAAGAGGACTCAGGCTATATCAGAGTAGAGGGGCAAGGGTCCATTATCCCGTTTTTCTACAGGCCCCCAAATCCTTCCATAAAGGGCTCCAGGTGATCATGCCTGTGTTAGATCACCCCTCCCTGGAGGGATCTTACGCGTCATTGGCTAACCAACCAAGTATTGGGGGCCAGGCATGGTGAAGTAAAGTGAGCAGAGGCGGTGTTCCTACCAGGAAGATAAGCTTTGTCTCCTTAGTGGCTCAGGTCCTCATGACAGAACAGACCCAGATGAAGCAGATCCCTTGGGCTCTTACTCAGCCTTAGCCATGGAGGGGTTACAACTTCTGAAACCAGGCAGGGCGGTTCCCAGCATCTAACCTCCCCTCCTTTTCAATTGTAAATTCAATTGTAGCTGTTAAGCCTGTAAAACATACTATTTGCTGTTCCTGAATGTGATCTCAAGAAAACAAACTTCATATATACATCATAAAACACAAATAAGGATTAAGACAAAGGGGCATCCAAGGGCTGCCAGGACCCAAACTTGTAAATTCAGTCCATTGAAACAGTTTTTAGGGTTCAACCACTGAACATTATGGGGCACCGAGGGCTTGTTGCCCTCTGCAGGAGGCACTTGAGCCTTGGCCTCTGTCATTGAGGTAGGCCCCATCCTCCTCTGTTGGCAGACCCAGGCCCATGAGTGATGGTGTGAGTGTCTATTTTCCTTCTGGTTGTTCAGGGTCAGCTGGGCCATCTGGTCTGTCAGTCAATCAGTTCTCAGCTCCAGGTAGCAGAGCTTGATGTCTATCCCACTCATGATGAGGCTTTACTCTTTTGGCTGGTATAGTCCATTCCTTGCCATTCCCTTCTGACTTGGAGCATTTCCATTGAGAAGTCAGCTGCTAGTCTTATCAGGGCTCCTTTGTATGTTACTTCCTGTAATCCAGAGAGGATTACAGCTGGTATCCAGAGAGGACCTGTAGGGATAGAAACACAAGCACACCCTCTTCTTCGAATTAAGGGGTCTACAGGACCTCGCCAAGAGCCATCTCCCAGCAAATCTCTATAAAACCTGAGGGTAAGATGACTTTGTCTCCTTCTTCTGAAAAGGTTTCTCAACTGGAGTATAAAGTGATTCATCACAATTTAGAAAATTATAGGTAAACAGGGCTAACATAATCAAATTTTGGGGGGAAGGACTCATGACTCCCCCTTTTTCTGTTTCTTAAGAAGATCTCTAAAAGTATGATGAGCCCATTCTACAATTGCCTGACCGATTGGATTTTAAGGCATTCCTGCTTTATGTTAGATATTCCAATGCTGAAGAAAAACCTGAGTAGAATGTTCAAGGTATCCAGGGCTATTATCAGTTTTAATTTGCTGAGGCCATCCTAAACGACTAAAGGCCTCAAGCCAATGAGCTTGCATATTTTTAGCAGATTGTCCTGTAAATGGGGGTGCCTTTCTAAGGGCCTAGAAAGACAGACCCCCTGCTGTTTCTGCAAGCTGCAATGAGTTTAAGCAGCAAGTTAATTGGCCTATTGTTCTCAGTACCTGGTAGCTCCTAGGTTCAGAGTTTTCAAGCAAAGTGGGAAAGATGGCAGGGGGTGCTCTGAAAAAGTATGTTTTAGACAAAAATGGTTATGAGCCAAGAGCCTTTTGTGACTTGATTGACTAACGATTCCCTTTGGGAGAATAGCCAGTTCTTCCCCAAGGAAACAATCAGTGTTTACAGTTACTGAGTTAAAAAATGGTACTTTGTCTTCCGTGGAGAAGGGCTAGTTCTCCCCAGGAGACAATATACCTGTATTTTATTTTTACAATAAAGGCCATGGCTCTGGCATAAACAAGGAGGATTCTTAATATTTCTTTAACATGTCACATCCCCCATCCCACTTACAGCATGCTTTAGACTGACAAATTTATGAACACATTCACAACTTTCAGGAACAGTTTTTTCTCTACTGGCAAATACATTTACTTTTCTAAAATTGGAGTTTTGACCTGCTCCATTTCCAACCTGGGAGGGTTCACCCCTCCTTAGGCAACCTGGTGGCCCCCCACTCCCAGGAGGTCACCATATTGATGCCGAACTTAGTGAGGACATCCGATCAGTATTGTGCACTGCAGCCCAGAACTCCTGGGCTCAAGCGATGCTTCTGCCTCAGCCTCCTGAGTAGCTGAGACTACAGGCATGCACCACTGCACCCAGCTGCAACTGCGCCAGCAGATCCGGGACTGCATCCAGTGCCGGGCAGGGAAGGGTCTCCCCCATCACACACTGGGGAGAAAGAGAGGCAAGGGAAACCAATCTCCCCTCTGCACTGCTGCCAGTCTTTGTCAGAGAGACCCAGCAGCCACTCAACTTGCCATGAGCATGCACGTGTGGGCAGCTGCAGCTGTGCTGCAAGCATGCGTGCACACCCATGCCACTGCCAAGCCAACTGAGATGCTGTGAGACTTTCTGCAGCTGGTGCAAACCACAAGAAGAGCCTAGCTAGTGTGCATCAGTCCTTTCACTTCCATACTTCCAAAATGTAAAGATCCCTTATCTAAGAGACATTCAGCAGCCCCAAAATGCTGCTGAACCTAAAACATGGCTCTTGTTCCTTAGAGAGCCCATTCCCCATGTCTGAAGATTCACAGAAACCTTTAAAGAAACTTTTTAACAAATAAAAGAACCTTTTTCTGAAATTCCTCCCACCACAAGCACAGCAATTACAAAAACAGTCTCAATTTTGCTTTTTCTCCACCTGCACTTTTATAACCTCATAGAGGCAGACAGAGGGAAAAGGCAAAACTGAAGGAGCCACAGGACGTGGCTTAAAAGAAAGATTTTGCTGAGATGCCTGTAAACTGTCCTGTAACTAGTTGATGTTTTTAAAGCCGATTAAAGGGAAATCATTACTCTTTCTCACAAGCCTAGACCTAGTTGGGGGTTGTGCCACAGGGATTGGCTAGTGGGTGTTTTTACAGTGTAGTGGCAAGCACCCTTGTGGCTTTTGACTGCTCCACCAGTACTCGGGAGATTGCGGCAAATACTTGGGAGAGAGAGCATGGCTCCTGCTTACCAAAGAAGGCAGAGTTGCAAAGCGGTCACAAGAGAGAGCAACCTAGGAAAAAAGCCCTTTTCCTCTGTAATCCAACACACTCTAGGACCTTACCAAAAAGTGTTCAATGTCATCAGCCGTTACCTGGGCTAATGCATGCATTCCATCCAAGTTGGTGTGTTGTCCACAACAATGGCTCATAGCCTCTGGGTCCCTTTTCGTGGGCGCCAGTTGATGTGGACACCAGCCCATAGCGTCCACATTAATTATAGATGAAATGAGACATTCACATGGACTACCGAGTCCTGTGGAGGAAAAGGGACAGCATGGCTTTTTCTCTCAAGGGGAGCAAAAGCTGCCACCCTTTCTGGGACTGGCCTTTATTGGGTTTCTCGGCACATTACATGATGGTCCTCATTTACTATGCATAGGTTGCTTTAGGTGGTTACCTTTTACAGAAAACAAAGGAGCCAATCCTGCTAATCACATCACAGAAGAGGGATATTTGCAAATGAAAAGGGAAAAGTGGTTGGACCAGTTACACTGGTCCCGGCAAGGTTTAGCATGGATTTTAGGAAGTTACTTTGCAGTAAATGTTTGCCACTGGGGGCTCAGCTCATGCCACACAGAATGGTTTCCTACACCTGAAATATTCCTTGCCATTCCCTTCTGACTTGGAGCGTTTCCATTGAGAAGTCAGCTGCTAGTCTTATCAGGGCTCCTTTGTATGTTACTTCCTGTTTGTTTTTCTCTTGCTGCCTTTCATATTCTCTTTGTCTTGGAATTTTGCCATTTATATTATGATGTGTCTTGAAGTGGGCCTCTTTGGGTTCTTCTTGATTGGGACTCCCTGTGTTTCCTGGATTTGTGTGACTTTTTCTCTCATCAAATTAGGAAAGTTTTCCATTATTACTTCTTCAAACAAGTTTTCTATCCCTTGTTCTTCTTTCCTTCTGGTATGCCTATTATTATGTTTCATGTTGTCCTGCACTTCCCTTAACTCCTCTTTTTTCTTTATGAGCCTCTTTTCCTTTTCTTGCTCTTTCTGGGTGTTGTTTTCTACCTTGTC
>PVKM010048892.1:0-11073 GCA_004027735.1 Carollia perspicillata
GCCTATAATTTTCTTTCTTTGTAGTGTCTTTATCTGCTTTTGGAATTAAGATAATGCTGGTCTCGTAAAATGAGTTTGGGAGCCTTCCCTCCTCTTGAATTTTCTGAAATAGTTTGAGAAGGAGAGGTGTTAGCTCTTCTTTGAATGTTTGGTAGAATTCATATGTGAAGCCATCTGGTCCAGGGCTTTTGTGTGTTGGGAATTTTTTGATTACTGCTTCAGTTTCACTAGGTGTGATCTATCCATTCCGATTCTCTGATTCTTTCTGATTTAGTTTTGGAAGATTGTATGTTTCTAGGAATTTATCCATTTCATCCATGTTGTCCAGTTTGTTGGCATATAGTTGTTCATATTTTCTTATAATCTTTTGTTTTTCTTTGGTGTCAGTTGTTATTTCTCCTCTTTCATTTATAACTTTATTTATTTGTATCCTCCTTTTTTTTCTTGATAAGTCTGCTTAAAGGTTTGTTAATCTCATTTATCTTTTCAAAGAACCAGCTCTTGGATTTATTGGTATTTTATATTTTTTCAGATTCTATTTCATTTATTTCTGCTCTGATCTTTATTATTTCCTTCCTTCTATTCACTTTGGGCCTTGTTTGTTTTTCTTTCTTAAGTTCCTTTAAGCATAATGTTAGATTGTTTATGTGAGCTTTTTCTTGTTTTTTGAGATAGACCTGTAATGCTATGAATTCCCCTCTTAGGATCACTTTCCCTGTTTGCCACAGATTTTGTATTGTTGTGTTCTTATCTTCATTTGTTTCAAAGTGTATTTTTGTTTCTTCCTTGACCTCATTGTTGACCCATTCAATGTTTAATAACATGTTATTTAGCCTCCATGTCTTTGTGTGTCTTCAGTGTTCTTCTTGTGATTGATTCCTAGTTTCTCCTCACTGTGGTCAGAGAAGATGCTTGATAGGATTTATGATGTCAGTCTTCTTAAATTTATTGAGACTCATTTTGTGTTCTAATGTGTAGCCTATTTTAGAAAACATTCCCTGTGCAGTTGAAATGTATTTATATTCTATCTAGATAATTTTGAAATAAATAATTAAACCTAACACATTAAAGGATCATTAGGGAATGTTTCTTGTATTCTTTTTATTTGTTTATTTTTACAGCTTAGGGGTAAATGTTCCAGTTTAAGGCATAGGTGCATTTCAGTGTAAGGCATGGGGCCAAGCACCTAAGGGAATACAATGGTGAAAACCAAGAATCTGTTTCATTAGATTTCAAGTGCAGCTTACTGCACACTTTAATATTTATAATCATTTTGACTTTTTATCCACCCTGGGAGGTGCATCTGATAAGGACTCATTATTATCCTTATTGGACAAAGCAGAAGAAATAAGACCAGAGACAGTAGTTGCCTTGTCCAAGGTCACACGGCTAGTTTGGCAGGGCAGTGTCTTAAGTGAATTAATAATGCTGTGAAGGGTTTCTAAGGGGACCTTTATGAAAGAAAGACCAGTTTCTGCTACAGAAAATGAAGATACCAATTTCAGCTGAGGGCAGTAAGATAGGCCTTGAAAATGGTTTAAATTACCATCAGGCATTTCAGGCAGAGGGAATGATATGATACAGAAGCATGGTTTTGTGGAAATTAGGATGCTGGATAATAGAAGGACTTGCTTCAGATTCATAAGCAGATGGGGAACCACCAAGTGTTTTTTTATCCCTCACCCCCAAGAGACATTTTTATTGATTTTAGGGGAAAAGGAAGGGAGGGGGGTGGAGAAAAACACCGATCAGTTGCCTGTCATATGCACCTTTACCAGGGATCAAACCCACAACCTAGATATGTGCCCTGACTGGGAATCTGACCCACAACCTTTTGGTGTACAGGACAACACTCCATCCAACGATTCTACCTGGCCGGGGCTACCACCAAGTGTTTTTGAGATAGCTCTTTGTTCATGCAATGAGACTTGGGTGTTGGGGTTCAAATCTCATTTCAACCACTCATAAATTGTTTGATCTTGGGCTCTGTCTAGACCTTAGTTTTCTTAATAGCAAAATGAGTGTCAGAGTCACTACTTTGAAGGGTGGTTGTGAGGATTTAAGTGGGTAAAGTGCATATGCCTAGAACATAGCACCTGAAAATAATTATTAGTGATAGATATAACATGATCAGAGATGTACTTTAGGAGGCTAATATGGTGTGGACTGACAAAAAGCAGGGGTGGGGTGGCGATGGGTAGAATACCTGGAAGAGAGAGTCAAGCTGAAGTTCAGACAGCAAGTTGGAGCCCACAGCACAAGTCCAAGTGATGCACAGTGAGGGTTTGATTTGGGATACCAGCAGAGAGACTGTCAGATTTCAAATTTTAAAACCTCCTACAAGAGAAAAATAAAATGTGAAATGTGTTTTTTAATTGTCCAAGAATTAAAACTTCTCCCTGTTAACTGGCTAGGTTTAAAAATTTGATGACCCAATTTATAATGGTTTGTTGCAGTCAAAATAATTCTGTAAATACACCAGATAATTCTAGCCTTTACACCTGTTCAAAATGCAACAAAGATGAAGGAGCTAGTGGGAAGACCAAGCTTTTCCTTTCCTTAATGAGGCTCCATTGATTTTTTGCAAGCAAATGATAGATGATAAATTGCCCCAAATGTCCTTTTTTTCTCGATCTATAGAACTGATTCGGGCATTCCTGGCTGACTCAGGGCTTTAAGACCTCACAGCTGGACCATAAAGTGCTTCTGCAGCTGTGAGGATGTTCCTCAAGTCCTGTGCTTCCACCAGAACGTTGGGCATTGGAGGGTATAACCTCTTGGTCTCAAGATTTTTTTTATTTTTTGTTTGTTTCATAGGTCAATGACCAAAACTTCTAAATAGTTACAAAAGAAGTTCTTGAGGAGGTAAGAGGTTGCACAAAAGGTATTTGGTTTCTGGTTCAGGAACTCAGTACAGCCCTGAAATCTGTCTTAGCAACCTGTCATTACCTGCAAGAGTAGCAAGTTGGCTTCCTTCCAGTGGCTTCTGTGTTGTATGTTCAGTTCTTCCCAGAAGGCTGAGGTGTAGTGCTATGTTGTTCCATGTGGGAGCCATGAGTCATGTGTGGCCACTGAGCACTTGAAAGGTGTCTAGAGTTGGAATGTGCTATAAGTTGAAATGTGCTATAAGTATAAATTACACACTAATTTCAGAGACTTAGTGTGAAAAAAGAGAGAAAACTGTAAGTGTATCTCAGTATTTTTATATTGATTGCATTTTGACATGATAAAATTTCACTGGTGTCCTTTTGACTTTCTCCAGTGTGGCTGCTGGACAACTGAAAATTACGTATGTGTCACACATTGTGTTTCTGTTGGAAAGTGCCACTCAAAGGGTAGGACCCACTAGATTCTTCTGATAAATTCAGAGTGTTGAGTAATTCTTGATTATTCTGTCGAACACCCTTTGGTTGGACATATAACCTCATTGTTGTAGCAGCTGATAGTTTTATCTCTATTTACATTTACCCTGCAGTTTGTGATTGTCCTGTAAATATGATACTAGTGCAGGATGACTTCCATTTTGTCTTAATAAAAGCTGAAGGGGCCAAATTAAGTAGAGGATGAACAAATGAAAGCAAATTGAAAAAAAGGAAGAAAATAAAAATATACTCTATCGGGAAATTCCTATGCCAAACACCTCTGCAGGATGTATGTTCTTCTCTCCATTTTTATAGAAGCAGAAGCAGTGCCTCAGAGAAGTTAAGTAACTTTCCCAAAGTAGTATGTTCCATATCTTCCAGAGGATTCAAAAGATCCAACAATTTTCAAAACACAAACTCTTTCTCTACATCATGATGACTTTTCCTCTGTTGACACCTTTTGAGAAAATTAATCAGTGTCAGTTGAGTTGGTATTTCTTTTATCTATTACAAGTGTCTATTTAAGCTTGTGCTGTGCTTGCCAAATTATTTTAATATTGACTGAAGTGTGTAGGACAAAGTTTATTCATGGGAGCTTCCATTCATGAGAAGCTGGTATGTATCCCATGTGCCCTCCTCCTGCTCTCCCACCTGTGTAGCTGGAATAGCCGTTTGTGCAACATGGAGTCAATGGCACCGAACTCACGGGGCTGCGGAGGGGCTGAAAGAAGGCCGTTAGGGAGAGAGCGCTGTGTAGAACGAACGCGTTTCAGCGCCACCTCCCCGAACCCTTCTCCCACCCTGGAATGGGTGTAAGGTAATGGTTTCACCTTGTTCTCCTTCATTTGTATCATATTGGCAGACATTTGGGTCACTTTTTCCTCCCTGGGAAAATGACATACAATATGAAAAAGATAGAAATTATAAGGCCCTTATGGGTCACCTCCTTGATCCCTCTCTTAACACAAGACTGTTTTTCAGAAAGCACAGGCCAGTCTCAGTCTCCATTCAAAAATCTATTCCAGCCCCTTTGGTCTTTTTACTCAAAAAGTTTTTTCCCCTCTGCTAACCTAAAGTTTCCTCATTAGTTACTTTGGATGAAAGTGAGAAAGATAATGGAAATTAATTTCACCCCATAACTTTTTATTCTCTAGACAAAGTTATTCTATAGCCTTGAAGTGTCTTCTTCATATTGACTGTTATCTCCTGAAACCCATTTATATGAATTTTCATTCAGCTGGCTCTTATTAAGTTTGTAGAAATCCTTATTACAGATAGACTGATACTTTGCTACCATTATTTTAGAAAGATTTTCTCTAAAGTCAGTATTTGTTTTCTCACTTAGGCTAGATTCTGGGAAAATGATATAAGGTTTCAGGAATAGTGATCAATGGTTTGTTGTTTGCTGCTGTTAACTTGGTTAGTTTCCCATTTTTAAAATTGAGAGTAAGCCCTGGCTAGTGTGGCTCAGTAGATGGAGCACTGTCCTGCGAACCAAAGGGTGACTGTTCGATTCCCAGTCAGGGCACATGCCTGCGTTGTGGGTCAGGCAGGTCCCAAGTAGGGGATGCTTGAGAGGCAACCACACATTGATGTTTTTCTTTCTCCCTCCCTTCCCCTTTCTCTAAAAATAAAAAAATAAAATCTGTAAGAAAATGAGAGTAAAAGATAAGGGATAGTGGAGCAGGAGGATCAATGGAAAAGTTGTCCTTTGGTCATCAGGCCTTGACATGGGGTCAGTGCAGGACACAGGTAGGGGTGGAACTAAACTAAGACAACCTAAGCGTTGCACTGGTTGGTCCCTCAGGCTGTGAGGGTTCCAGCCAGGCACATTTTCTCCTGCTACAGGTGTTGGAGGCATTGCCAAGGTGAACTAAATGTAGAAAAAATGAGAGTGACTCCACTATATTTATTTTTTCTTCTTTTTTAATCGAGTTTATTGGGGTGACATTGGTTCATAAAATCACACAGGTTTCAGGTGTACGATTCTACAGTCCATCATCTGTGCACTGTATTGTGTGTTCACCACCCCAGTCAAGTCTCCTCCCATCACCATGGATAACCCCTGTACTCTTTCAACCCACAATATTTATCTTATGGATTTGTTACCAAAACACTTTTTATTCTCTTTAATTCTCATAAGTTTAGAGATTTTAGTTCATAAAGAAGGCATGTTCCCACCAAGGGAAACAGCAGTGGTTTCACTGAACTGGAAGTTGAGACCATCAGCTGGCTACCCTAACCCTAACCTCACGCCACTAAAACAGCATGAATAAGTGGGTATGTTTTGGGTAGGAGATTGATCCTGCTTATCAAGAAGAAATTGAGTTGGTCTGATACAATGGCACAAAGATAAGCAAGCTTGGAACTTGGAAGACTTTCTGAAGGTGTCACCCAGTCTCCAGTATTCTGTGGTAAAATAATACAGGCATAACTGCTAATGACACAAGCCCTTCAGGAATAAAGATGGAAGTTGCCACATCAGGCAAAGAAACAAGGTTAGTTGTGCTTGATGAAATTAGAGAGCATTTAGAATAGTAATGTATAAAGGATGTTATAAATACCAACTACAGCCATGTGAGCAGTTAGTTTCACAAACAAAGGCTGCAGAAGTCATGGGTAATTGTTTTGCATTGATATGAATATATTCATGTATATTAACTGATTTTTTTTCTGTGCATAATTCTTATATGATCTAAAATGTGCTAACAACGATTAACCACGTATCTCATTATTAAACTATGTACTATCAAAGGGGGGATGTGAATCACCTAGAAAGGAAATAAATATGACGCAGAGATGCATACAGTGATTTGTGTTCCTTCTTTTGTGGAAGTCAGCATGTTTTCAATTGAATGAAGGATAGTTGTAATGTATTAGGTGGAAACATAACGTTCAGTCTTTACTTGGACATTAAATATGGGTGAAGGAATGTTTATGAATGATGAGTTGACCCAGCTCCAACTACGACTAGTAATCATATTTCTAAGAATTTGTGCCCTTGTATGGTTCTAGCATAGAGTTTGCCCATTAAGAGGATCTACTGGAAGATTTGGAAGTTGTAAATAAAGCAGAAGTCACTATTCTTGGGAGGCCATGGTGAGAAGATATTGGGCAGATGTGGTGGCTCTCTAGGCCTGTCCAGGAGCCTGAGTTTACAGCTGTGACTGCCAGACATGGTAACATCACAGGTATCCCTACGAGCCCCTCCGCCATAGTTATGGCAGCCAGATGTGGTGGCTTCTTGACCTTCGAGGTGACTCTGACTTGGCTACCTTTCTTAGTGCCATGAGTTGAGGTCACGAGTAATTGCTTCTCTGATGGTCTAGCTGTGGCCTTGCTGGTGTTTACTGCCCAGTTCTTCCCACATTCATACAAGCTCTAATTCCTATATTATGTATATCACTTTATCTTCCACACACGTAGTGGCTCTGCTTCCCTAACTGAATCCCAACAAAGATAGTATGTGATCAACTGATCATTGGCTATCTAACCCATTATTCCTTATTTTGATTCCTTCAACTTTAATTGCCATAAATCTTGTGACCTAGTATTTTATTATGATCAGTATGCTCATACAGTCTTTGTGATTCCATATTTGCAAATAAGTAGACGAATACAATTTTTGGTTGCTATAACACTGATTTGGAAATATTGTGAAACAGACTTGTTAAAATGACGTTAACATCTAACTCTTTGCGACTCCAAATGAGTTGTAAAAATGACAAGGGACACCTACCAATACTTTATGCTCATAGTTTGCTTCCAAGTGAAATGGTGTTCTGTAGGTGGTAGTCATGTAAGTGGTGGCACAAAACCATCTAGATGAATACTGGAGAAATCAACCATCACCTGATTTTGAGTACATAGTGTTAAACATTTTGGAGCTTTTAATATTTTGGAGTTTTGAAGTTTTGTCAATACCATGCAAAAGTGATTCATTAAGCTCTTAACGTTTTATCCAGTTGTCATAGTGCAGTTAGAGTAGAATAGGTAAAAGTTAAACTGCCATTTGTTTTAGTCTCAAATTAATGCAAAAGAAATCTAATTAGTGTAAATGCTGAGCCACGGAGTTAAGCGCTGGTTCTGTAATTCAGTTTCATCAAATGGTCTTGCTCTTTATGGACTCATATTTAATCACTTTGGTTTAATGCCAATTTCATGGCAAGAGAATGACTAGTTAAAATGTAATTAAACGTGAATTATTTCCCATTTCAGTACTATAAGCTAAAGCATATTTATGTGTGCATTGGTAATCATAAATGAATATGTTCTCAATCACAAACCTCTCCCAAATCAACCAGGAAAATACTGGCTTTGCTAAAATATGTCTACTGTATCAGGATAATTTCAGCTTTGGGTGACTACATATCTAATTGAATCTGGCTAAAACAATGGAGGTAATTTAGTACTTCCCAAAACATATGTTCTGAAATTCCCATGAACCAAATAGTGCTGTTTTTAGGCTTGTTTAGGAAATAGAGGCAAGCCTCAGTGACACACATTTAAAACTCTGTTGAAAGAGTCATTTGACCATTAATTGATCTGTTTGAGGGAATTGGTTTGTTTTTTTTAAGGTTTTTTAAATTTAATTTTATTGTTCAAGTACAGTTGTCTGCTTTTCCCTGCAACCTCTCCCCCCACCTCAGCCATCCCCACCTCCCTCCCCTGATTCCACCCCGCCTTGATTTTGTCCATGTGTCCTTTATGGTGGTTTACTATTAAAAACAAGTCTTCATGATATTTTCTAAATTTCTGTGATTTCTGGAACTAGGTTCATATGTATGTATGTATGTATATATATGTGTTTGGTAAAAAATAGATTCTTACAGAAAAATCTTGCAATCATTCTGAATATCCTAGTTATAGGGTATTTATCATGTTTTAAGTACTGTAATCACAATTATAGAATCTCAGGATTATAGTGAATCTTAACATTTATCTATTGAATGAATTATATATGTATATTCAGAGAATGAAAGTTTAAAATACTATATTTAATATAAACTATAGCAAACATTATTTAGTTTTTATTAACAGTAGAGCCCTTAATAATTCTACAAGATCTTACTGTGACTACCAGTGATCATACTAAAAAATGCAAAAGTTCAGTTAATATAGTGTGTAGGTAGCAGAATGTCATGTAAACCAATTCCATTCATAAGTCTAATTTTTTTTTTGTAAAATGCTCTCGAGACATCACAATTCTGGACCTATGTTGGCGATCGTAATCTGCCAAATCATTAAATTTCCACAGAAATTTGATGGCTTGATAATATAGCCCTAATGATACACAAACACGGCCTCAGAAAACTAACTGAATAGCTAGTAGACATCAAGACAAACTGAGTGAAGGTGTTAAACCCCTTCTATGCCAAAAGTGAGACCAAGAGAATGAGCCTTTTCAGCAGAAAGATGCACAGCAACTTAAGCAGTATTGCTGTCTATTAAACTTTAGGAAAATGTTTTGAAAAAGATGAGCTATTTGATCTTAACAACAACACTATATTTCTGATTTTAAAAGAATAAAGGCTTATTATAACACAAAATTTGGAAAATGAAACTGTCTAAAGAGTAAGAAGAAATAAAAGTTTCTTATTCTTGCAATCCATAGGTAATCACTGACTTTGTTCTTAAAATATTTAAGTATATAAATTTATGTATATAAATTTAATTCAGAGGATACATACAACTTTGTATATTACATTCAAACATTTTCCATTTTTAATATTGTTTAAGAATGTTATTATGATTTTTTTAACTCTCCAATATTATTCAGCTATTTGGACATACCATAATTAATTTAACTGATATTATATAGCTAGAAAATTACATTGTTCATATTTTTTACTACAAATAATTATTTGATGAAAATCTCTGTACAAAATTTTTGCCAGTATAACAAATTATGTCTTAGATTAATTCTTCACATGAGGCATGTTTAAGTCAAGTGGTATGAACATTTTTAAGATTTTGGATTTATGTGTCCTAATTGTGTTCACTCAAATTCTCAGATTAGCTTCTTTAAGCTGTAGTATAGTAAGATTATGTTATGGGTGGCTGATTCTCAGCCTTTTGATATTTCTTGATTATTTCGGCTAGTTCAGCTTGGTAGTTGCTTGGGGAACATCTTCGTTTGTGGATTTTTTGTCTTTTTTTGGGCAATGTTTGTTAATAAAATTATATAGGATTCAGCTCTGGCTGGGTAGCTCAGTTGGTTGGAGCATCATCCCCCCAAAAGGTTGCAGATTTGATCCCTGGTCAGGGCGTATACCTAAACTGTGGGTTTAATCCCAAGGACAGGGTGCATATGGGAGGCAACCGATTGATGTTTCTTTCATATCAGTATTTCTCTTTCTCTTTCTCTCTCTCTCTCCCTTCCTCAGTCCCTTCCTCTCCCTAAAACCAATAAACATATACTTGGGTGAGGATTAAAAACTTGTATGTAGGTTATTCAATTCTATAGTACATTGCATATTGTATTGTGTATTTACTACCCCAAGTCAAAGCAGCTGTCATTTTAGGGGACCTGCTTAAGGCATTCTAGATTGAGACTGTGGGACTAGCTTCCAGTGTCCTTGAGGTTTTTTTGACCCTGGATATCTGTTTCTGTTTCTCAGTTCTTGTTTTATAAAGCTGTTTTACCTCACATTTTTTTTTCACTCTTGTCTTGCCTAAATCTGATGAACCCTATATCACTTTATGCCTACTTGCCAAGAGACTGGAGTCTGGCTTTTGGAGACCACACTGAAAACTAAGGGCCTATAATAGACAACTTCTCAGAAGCAGGTAGCCTTCACTGTGACCACTAAGATGACTGCACGATTTATTGTCCAAGTAGGAGCACATCTGCAGGTGGCAGGGGCGCACGGTTAAAGTTATGCCTCTACTGTGGGCACACCCTGGGGTTGTCCTGGGCGGCCCGGGAGTCTGGTTGCCCCTCAGCTCCTTTTCTCCACGTCTTCCCTCCATTTGGGACATTTTGGGACATTTTGTGCTACATCTCCATGACTAATTGTCAGCCTGCATCTGTGGTTGCACTCAAGGTTCTTGCTATAAAATACAACCTTAAATTTTCTGCTGTATAAACCTCACATAATGTTAGTTGAAAAAATGCTATTTAATAATATTTATGAATACGTACTTACAGGGCATGCAGCTTTTCCATTCCTCTAAGATATTCTAAATTAAGCCATCTTTCTTGGAACCCATGTTAATTGCCATCTGGTCTCATTTCTTTTAGGATATATCAGGGCACATTGTAAGAAACAGGTACAATATTTGAAATTTGTGGCTTTATCAGTCGTTGACATCTTGTAAGGAAGGCATTTTTCCCTCATTGTGTCATCGTCGTGATAACAGGAACAGACTGTCCTCTGGTCTTGATTTAAGGGGAAGCAGCTATGTCTCTTCTGGGCCACTGGCTCGTCTTACTTTTCAGACTCTGAGCCTTGGAACACTTTGTGTTTCTCTCTGCTTTGGTGGCTAATAAGCTCAGGGTCAAATTTTGCCACATGTCTGTCTAGCAAATCTACAAGGCTTTGTATATACAAATATATATTTGTATATATTTCTTATATATGGCTTTATTATTTTTCTACCCTTACTCCTCTTACTCCAAATCCCCATATCTGGTTTGTGATGTAATACATTTTTAGTTTTGTTATTGTTATGTTGTTAGCTACCTCAAGTCCTCTGTGGAAGGAGATGG
>PVKM010048893.1:0-11074 GCA_004027735.1 Carollia perspicillata
ACATTCTTTGATGAAGTTCTCTTCTTTCTCCCTTATTAATTCAAATATTAAAAAGACACTAGTAGAGTTTAAGAAAAGTAGTAATTTTCCAAAGACATTTTACTGTGTTTCAGAATATGGAAATTCAAGACAGCATGCATATATCAAAATGTCAAGTTTTACACCTTAAATATATACATATATTTATACCTCAAAAAGTAGGGACAAGAAAAGAAAATTCGAGAGAACGAATCAGGAGACAGTACTACAGTTAACCTCTCCCACACACAACAACAGGGACCAGCTCCAGACGCCTTGAAGCGTGGAGCAGACAGCAGTCCCTCCTTGCCTGTGGGGACCTGCTCCAAGACCTCCTTTTGATTCCTGAAACCTCTAAAAGTTCCAAACCCTATATACTATCCTGTTTTCTATATGTACTTATACCTATGATAAAGTTTAATTTATAAATACAAACACAGTGATAGATTACAACAATAACTAATAGCACAGAACAATCATAACAATATGCAGTAATACAAGTTATGTGAATACGGCCTCTCTCTCGCTCAAAATATTACAATGTACTGGGTGCTGTGACATGATACAATGCCTAGGAGATGAGATGCATTTGCAGTTGCAGGTGTGACAGCAAAATTAACACAAATTTCTTTTCCCTGCCTCACAATTTTACAGAGAAAAGATTCATTCTTACTGGGGAAAAAAATATCATAAAGATTAAATTAAAAATAAATAAATAATTGGTTCTTACCAAGGATCTTAGCAACCTCGGTATGTGAGATTTTCATTTCCTTATCAAGCTGCGAACTTTCACCTTTTTACTAAAGGAAGCACTTTACGGCTTCTCTTTGGATATCCAAATTGCCTGCATCACCACTTTTGCACTTGGGGGCCATTGCTAAGTGATTAGCGCTACGGGAGCACCAGCACAGCACTGCTGTGATAACCTATCTGGCCACTGTGTGACTCACCGCCGGGGAGCGGATTCGACCCGGAGACAGTGGACAAGAGGGTGATTCACATCCGGGGCAGGACAGAGCGGGACGGCACAAGACTTCACCATGCTACTCAGAGCAGCATGCAGTTTAAAACATATGAACTGTTTATGCTGGAATTTCCCATTTCATATTTTCAGACTGTAATTGCCCGTGGGTAATTCAAACTGCAGAAAGCAGAACCGCAGATAATGGCGACAACAATAGCTGTCTTCTGAGGTGCAAGGACCTAGAAAACTTACAGTGCCAGAAACCTTAGCCAGGCTCACTTCTCATACCCCTTTAGAGATGTATTTACACTGATACTAGTGTGGAGCTGTAATTAACACACCTGTGGACTTGTACATGCATTCACAAGCTCCCACTCCATCAAACCGAACTATCACCTCTGTCCACCTTTTTGCCCAGGTCCACATGGGAAAAAGACTTTATCCTGAGAAAGAGTAATAACCAGAGGCTTTATATATGTGAGTGGCCTACCTTCTACAAGTGTGCTACGGTTTTACAAAGCACGGGAACTCTCTCAGTGTCCTAAATAATGCCTGCCCCACCCCATTATCATCTTATGGAAGCAGGAAAAAAAATAAAAGTAAGTTATATCTCCTGAAGCAATCTAGCCTTTCAAAGATAATACTTCAGCTTTTCATGCAAAGCTTTTACCTAATACCTGGTTAGTGTTCTGAAGTGGTTCTAGAGAGAAAGATGTAACTTCTTCCAAGCTGCATTAAATCCTTCAGGGAACATCACCATTTTAGGAGCATTCACATCTGTAGGCCCAGGGAATGGGTTCAGCCTAGGTCAACACTCTGATATTTGATGATTGCCCACAGTCACCTAAACCTAGGACTTCAATCATCTTCTTAGCTCTTTAGGGAGAAATTTAAGAGCATGTCCTTCTGTCCCCTGCCTCTAGCATGGACTGCACCTCAGCCACCTCTGACATGCCTCAATCCATCTTCTAAGAAATCTATAACAAAGAGGCTGTCTCCAGTTGTATACTTGTGATGTTAATCCATACACTTGTCATTCAGCGTTGAACCCTTGGGCCTTTCTCTCAGACCCAGCAGGGTCCCTTGGGTGCCATCACTTGAATGTGTGAAAAGTCTCCTTCCACCCAAGCTGGTCTTGAGACAGGTGGAAAGTGAAAGAGTATTCTTTCCAGATTTCACTAAAAATCACTGGGCACTTTGACAATGTTCAAATGTTTGTAAAAATCCTAAAGATAAAATCAAATTTTTATGGGATCCTTCTCATAATTCCATATCACAATTTTACTATTTAACCTCGCGTGCATACCAAAAAAAGACATTTCCCTGGTGTAGACTATCTCTAAGAAGAAGGCCTGCTGCCCCCGTGTTGACACCTGGGAGGAACTTGGAGGGCAGGGGAGAAGCTGAGACCAAGGGAAAGCATCTAACAAAGCTTAGAAATCAGAATCAGAAAGCACAGCTCGACAGAGCCCCTGCAGTGATCCCTGTGACCCCCTGTAGCTCTGAAGACCCCACTCCCACTCCCCACTCCTGTGTGGTTGCAAGCTCCAGAGATGCTGGCGTTGAAGTCTCAGGGAATCTCAGCCCCGACATGCTGTCTCCAGTTCCGCTTTATTGTTCCTCTCAAGCTGGCTGCTTAGAAAAATTATGTTTGTTCTGCTACTTCCTTTGTCAATACTTCCCCCAGCAGCCAAAACAAACACTCAGCAAATACAGCAACACACCAATCCCAGAACCAGAAAAAAAGAAAGAGAAAGAAAATGAAAATCTCACTGCACACATGTAACACAGAAACACAAAAGCTCGATTTCTGGGAGAAAAGAAAACAGCTGCGCTCTGTATCCCTGTTTTTCTCCCCTCCTTCCCCCCCTCATCTTCCTGCCCCATCCCACATCAAGAAACCCAGAGGGTTTCTTCAGCCTGGGATTTTTGCCAGAGGGTCAAGGACACTAGCTGCTCCAAACTCACAGCCCTTCCGGCCCTGCTCCACCATTCACATTTGTTCCTGTGGGGCTGGGCAGCTGGGCTCAAGGTCAGCCACACTAGCGCTTGTGTGTTCCGGTGTTGAAAGTGTGGCAGTGAGGCTCCAGAAGCCTGGCCCATCTAGGGTTTGACCTTTCCTCACAATGGCTCCACTGATTGGGCTTCAGAAACTGTGATATGCACTTTGAGAAGGAACACACTGTGCTAGGAAGAGGCCCTTAATGGGAGGAAGTTGACCTCAATTCTGGTCAGCCTCCTTCATTGGTCCTTCTACAGCCCCACCTGGGGGAGGTTGGGCAGATCATTTAAACCAGTAGGCTTTTGCTATAAAGGGGAAAACCAAATCCTGACCTGACTAAAAACAAATGCACGGCTCACTGACATCTTGAGGTCCCTTTCGGCTCCAGTATCAATGATTTCTCACTAATCTAGACCTGGGATAGCAAACCTATTGGCAAGGGGCAGGTGACACAAATAGGTGACACAGCTGGAGGAGGCATGCTATGTCCAAAGGGGCAGCCACTATTTAACTCCAGCCAAATTTGGACATTCGGGAATGTGGGCTCGGTTTTGCCAAAAATTCTGTATTTGAAGAAAAGGGAGAAATATGAGTGTGTGTGTGTGTGTATGTGTGTGTGTGAAATCTTTTCATTTTAAAATTTCATACCTAATTTTAAAACTTTACAATTTTGTGAAGGCCAAAAGAAAATCTTCTAACCATTTCTACCCTCCACAAGTTTGTAAACTTCAGTCTAAAAAGTGACTCTCAACTAAAAAAGATCCACTTGGGGACTTAGGTCAAGATGGTGGCATAGATAAACATGCTGTGCCGCCTTGTACAACTTACAGAAAAAAATTACAACTAGACTACAAAACAAATGTCATCCAGAACCATCAGAAAATTGAGCTGTGTGGAAGTCCTACAGCCAAGGATTTAAAGAAGCCACATTCATCCAGATGAGTAGGAGGGGCAGAGACACCGAGAGAGGTGGAGAGCCATGGAGCTAAGGAGTGACAGGAAAAGGCAACAAACAGGGCAGTCCTACAGTCCCGTGTGGTAGATAAAAATCAGGAGGATACCGCTTCAGGGTAATTCTGAAGTGAGGAATCCCAACCCCAAACCAGAACACCCAGCAGCCCAGGATTCCAGTGCCAGGAAGTTAAATCCCCATAACTTCTGGCAGTAAAAACCAGTGGAGGTTCGGGTAGTGGAAGAAATGACTGGATTCTCAGGAGACTACTCTTAAAGGACCCGCACAGACTTAGGACTTACGCAGACCTAGCCCCTCTGGGATTTAGCATCAGGGCAATAGCTAGAAGGGCACAAGTGGCATACAGAGAGAAAGTGAAGTGACTGGAAAGAGAGTGAGTTTCCAGAGTGAAGTAACTGGAAACCCAGGAGACAGCTTCCTCCCGGGCAAGCCTCCAGAAGCCAGGCACCAGCATTTTCCCCTCTCTGAGCCCTCCCCCACACAGAGCCACAAAGTGGTGAAACTGGTTGCCCCACCCTGGTGATCATCTAAGTCTCTACTCCACACAATTTACATATCTGCTCCTCTACAATAGGCCATGCTACTGAGACAGGGAGTCAGAGTAGCTCTACCTAATACACAGAAACAAATACAGGAGGCTGCCAAATTGAGGAGACAAAGTATGGCCCAATTGAAAGAACAGAACAAAACTGCAGAAAAAGAATTAAATGAATGGGGATAACTAACTTATCAGATGCAGAGTTCAAAACACTGGTTATTAAGATGCTATAGGAACTCATGAGTACCGCAAGAGCATAAAAAAGACCAAGGCAGAATGAAGTTTACATTAAGTGAAATAAAGAAAAATCTATGGGGAACCGCAGTAAAGGGAATGAAGCCTAAAATCAAATAAAAAATTTAGAACTTAAGGAAGAAAAAAGCATTCAATAAAAATAGCAAGAATAAAAAAGAATTTAAAAACAAGAAAAAAGAATTTTAAAAAAGAAGGATAGTCTAAGAAGCCTCTGGGACATCTCCAAATGTACCAACATCCTAATCATAGGGATGCCACAAGGAGAAAAGGAAAAGCAAGAAATTGAAAACGTATTTGAGGAAATAATGAAAGAAAACTTCCCTAATTTGATGAAGGAAATAGACATACAAGTCCAGGAAGCATAGTGAGTCCCACACAAGATGGACCCAAAGAGGACCACATCAAGACACATCATAATTAAAATGTCAAAGGTTAAAGATAAAGAGAGAATCTTTAAAAAAGCAAGAGAAGAGCAGAGAGTTACCTACACAGGAGTTCCCATAAGACTGTCAGCTGATTTCTCAAAAGAAACTTTGCAGGCTAGAAAGGACTGGCAAGAAGTATTCAAAGTGAGGAAAAACAAGGACCTACAGCCTAGATTACTCTATCCAGCAAAGCTATCATTTAGAATTGAAGGGCAGATAAAGTGCTTCCCAGACAAGATAAAGCTGAAGGAGTTCATCATCACCAAGCCATTATTACATGAAATGTTAAAGGAACTTATTTAAGAAAAAGAAGATCAAAACTATAAACATTAAAATAGGGACAAATTCACAACTATCAACAACTGAATCTAAAAAAAAAGCAAAAACAAAAAACACCAAACTAAGCAAACAAGCAGAATAGGAACAGAATCATAAATATGGAGATCACTTGGAGGGTCATCAAATAAATGGGAGGCAGAAGGAGGGGAAGGTGGGGAAAGGTATAGGGATTAAGAAGCATAAATTGGTAAGTACAAAATAGACAGGGGGGGGGTTAAGAGCAGTATAGGAAATAGAGTAGCCAAAGAACTGATATGCACAACCAAGGACATGAACTAAGGGGTGGGAAGTGTTGCTGGAGGGAATGGGGGATACCTCACAGAGCAGCAAAGGGGAAACAATGGGACACCCGCAATAGCATAATCAACAAAATATATTGAAAATAAAAATAAATAATAATGATCCACTTGGGGTGGTGTGGGAGGGTAGCCTCATATCAAACTCTCCACAAAGGACTTTTTCAACTGACCAAGTGCCCACTCACAATATATCTTTAGGCATATATTTTCCCTCCACGATGCTTGCTTTTGCCCTTGAAACTTACTGCATGACATGATGTGAGTGTCCTGCACATGTGAATGTTGTGGCAACAGCAAAAGATTACAATTACTAGACAGCAAGTGCTTATGTTCATTTGGACCATACAGTTTTGGAAAATGTTTTCATGATCATTTTCACATCATCATCTCTTTTCTTAAAAAAAAGAAGAAGGAAGAAAATATAAATCAATAGCTCAGAGTAATTAACTTATTTGCCCAAATGTCACATGGCTGACAAGTAATAAACATGACATTTGATCTAAAGTTTTCCAACTTGGGACTCTTGAGAGACCCCTTAGTACCTACCAGCGTATGTCTAGATAGCCTGTTCCCTTCTTCCAGGGCCTGGCCTGGCCTTGCTGTACTGGTATTCTTCCCAGTCCCGACACGACTCTTCATCCTTCAAAACTTTTGCACCTGATGACACAACCACTCTGACCACAGCTGATTGGGATAACACGTACCATGGCCAGAGACCATTGCCTATAGTAAGGATAGTTGTTTCCCCAAATGAAATGAATCTTCCACTATTAATCGTCTTTCCATACACAAGGAAGCAGGAAAGGAAGGGGAAGAATCTCCCTATCTTTGGGGGTTTGAAAAACCAGGATCAGATTTTGGATGTGGAAGAGGAAGTCAAGGAATTTACAGCTGGGGTGAGTAAACTGGCCCTTTCCACATGAAGCGGCTCAGGCTGAAAAGGAAGGAAGACTGAGAGGAACGCCCTGCACAAGGCATGGCCAATGGGCTCAGAATCTGGGAAAGCTATTAGGAGGTTTAAATTTGCTTTTTCTTCATTGTAAACCCCTCTGTATTCTCAATCTTTCAGTAAACATTTTAAATGTCATAAACTTGCTTTATTTGCTTTACATTCTAAAGAACCACAAGAGGAGCAACTGTCCACATTTGGAATGAAGAAATGCAGGAAAAATAGAAAACATAATGCTGTATATCTTCTGATTGCCTGCATCCTTCTCTGACCTGCTGTCTACTCTGAGGCTGAGCTGCACAGATTACACCTATGGGCTCCCTTACTCTCAGACTTCTGGTTGGGTTTGTTCAAGGAGGAGATCAGAAGTAGGGATGGAAGAGTCTGCGATTAAGGTATTTATTCCCAAACAGTTGAGATTTACTGGCTGCATCCCTTGACCCAAAGCCCCAGCTTCTGCCAAAAATGGCCTCCACTTGGCACATTTGGCACATCGCATTCTAGTACCGGCTCCCTTCCCTTGCCTCTTCACTATGGAAGTGGTCCTAGGAGTCCAGATTCCAGACCTGGGGCGCTACACGCTATTGACCCTTTTGTAAATCAGTCTTTTGTTAAACTCTTTTGAGATGACCCAGTTGAGTGTTTATCCATTTCCTGCTGGGAACCTGATTAACACAACCACTTTGTTTTAGTTGTTGTTAACTGATCAGAATGAGGAACAATTTCCACAGATTTTTATCTATGATTTTATCATATGATTTTAAGAGTCCACTTCAGGAACTGTTGACAATAGACACACTCCTGAAACCAACATCCTGATGAAAATAAATGAAAGCTCCATCACCCAAAATGTACTCTCATGTTCCTTTCAGAGGAGCCGCCTTCCCCAGCGCCAAAGAAGCTACCCCTGGATTAAACAACTTTTCACAAAATGGAATGAGGAAGACTGAAAACAAGTTTGGGCTAACTAAAATTAAATGTAACAAACAGAAATGGCTCATAAAGTTAGTAACTATTTTTATGATTTTTTAGCAATAAGTACTTATTGGCAATATAGTACCAGAAAAAAATGGGAGAGGGGAAGTTGATAAATGCCTGACTTCCTAAAATCATCTGGAATGAAAGGCTCAGACTTATTTTCAGTTGGGCATCATAGGTTAGGGTAAGCCTGAGGTCTGGAGAATTTTATTTGATTTATACACAGATCATTCATTGTTTACCACAGGACTCTGTCATCCTGAAGACAGATGACTGAACTAGAGAAAGGCGTCTGATACAAAGTGTCCATCTCTAATTATCAGTGATCTGTAATCTGGTCTGCAGTGGTGCTTTTAACCAGTGAAGGCCCCCCAACCAGGGGAGGATCCTGTAAGGTCGCTTCAAATACACACTCTTTCTTGGAGAACTCTAAAGGGAAACTTCAGAGCAATTCAGTAGATAGCAGAATGGCACAGGGACCTTAACTCAGTAGAGCTTACAATGACTAAACAGAAGTCGTGGGTAGGCAGTACAGAAAGGGGTTAGTGGTAGAGGAACCACATTTAAAAAATAGCCGAGTTACCACAATAGGCAAGCACTGGCACAAGGGTACTGGCTGCCCATTTCTAAGGGGAGGAAATATAGCAGTTGCTGCAGAGTAACATCAGATTCTGATGGATTCTTAGAGCTACTGCTGACTTTTTTATTTTGAATAATACTCCCATTCTCCATGAGGCCTGTATGGATGGGGGCTAAGATATATTTTCTTTCTTTCTTTTTCCTATAATAAATTACCAATAATTGAGGAAACTTGAGTTTATCTCTTTTCCTTACCAACTGAAAGAGCCTACCAAACTGCAAGAAAGGTTTATAAAACTAAGAGAGATCATTAGACATAGGGCCAGGAGTCTTTAAATCTGTGTGGGAGAAACTAGTTTTATTTCCCTAATGCCTTTAAAGAAGTCTGAATGGGAGAAAATGCCAATGAAGAGATTGCTGAATCATCGGTCGGTTGTGGTTTTCCAGCCATGAGGCCTCCGAAATGAGAGCACCTGGCAGCCTATGCAAGGCGTCGCAGGGGATTCGGGGTGAGAGCCTGGGCCTGTGCCCGAGGCTACAGTATGGGCCATGGAGCCAATAACTTTAAGGAGGGTAACACACAAGACTTTGAAGACAGAAGGTGGTACAGGCTAGAAACAAGATTTGAAAGGGAGACATAAACTGCTGAGTAAGAGGAGTCATTCATTCAATAAACACTGATGAACACTGTGCCATGGGATATAAAACAAAACAAAGAGACGTGATTCTGCTCTTGAGGAGTTCATAGTGTGATCTGATAATTCTGCACTGATTTCACTATTAGCAACCACTGCAATAAGGAAGCCCACAGATTTAATTTGTGCAGCTCAGCCTCAGGGTGGAGAGCAGGTTAGAGCAGGATGGAGGGCAGATCTAGAGGGGCTATCAAAAGATACACAGCATAATGTGTGTGTGTGTGTGTGAATTAGATAAGCCATTCAACACTTATGCATGCTATTCGAGTACTCAGTACATGGGAGTAATTATTAATGTTATTATTATTCTATTATAAGGCCATTTGGACTTTGCTGTACCTTTGTACCCCTTCTTGAGAGAATGCTCCTCTGGCAGAAGCCACCGGCTGCCTGCCCAGTAGTCATCCCTTCTCCTTTGTAGGGTAAGAGAAGCCTGATTTTGTCTGAGGCAGAAGTATATCAGGGTTGATCTTCTACAACAAAGCCCTTATGGTCATTCTCTTCACCTTTGTAACTTCTCAGTTTCCCAAGATCCCTTGTAGCCAGGAGTTACCATGTGACCCAAATCTAGCCAGTGATATGTCAGAGCAGGTCTGCTAGGAGTGATCTTTTTCTTCCTGGATAACAAAGAGACAAGAGAAAAAGACTTTTGCTCTGTGCCCTTATGGGTATTAGGGGCTGATATCAGGACTGTGTAGGTAGGTGCCTTATGACCATGAGATGACCAGCACGAAGAAGCAAAACCAGTGTGCTGAGGGAGACCCATGATACAAAAGGCTGGAAAGATCCTGGATCTCTGACGACATCTTTAACTCTCTGAACAACCATTTACCTCTGGTATCCTTGTTAAGTAAATAACAAGTGCCCTTTCAGTTCAAGCCTTCTTGATAACAACTGATAACAAATTTTCATGATTTTAAAGATAATTTCCCTATATTTATTTATAATATCTTCCACCTAGAGCTACTTGGTCCAATCCAAGAGGTTCTAGACATGTGTGACTATTGAGCAATTGAAATGGACTTAGTTCAAACTGACATGTCCTGTAAGTATAAAATATACATCTGGTTTCAAAGATTTAGTACAAAAAGAAACAAAAAGAACCCTGGCTGGTGTGACTCAGTGGACTGAGTGCCAGCCTGTGAGCCAATGGGTCACTAGTTTCATTTCCAGTCAGGGCACATGTCTGGGTTGTAGGCCAGGTCCCCAGTAGGGTGTGCACGAGAGGCAACCAAACATTAATGTTTCTCTCCCTCTCTTTCTCCCTCCCTTCCCCTCTCTCTAAAGATAAATAAATAGAATCTTTAGAAAAAATAAATGTAAAATATTTTGTAAATATTTATAAATTGTTATTGATCAAATAACATTTTAGATATAATTAAGTAAAATATATTATTAATTTTAGCTGTTTCTTTTTGCTTTTTTAATGCAACTACCAGAACAGTGAAAAATAATGCATGTAGTTAATGTTATATTTTTATTGGACAGCACTGTCTAGAATATAAAGGCAGAGCCATAAAATTGTTTAGTTATGTTGGGGAAGTAGAAGAAGAGGAAACTACAGATATTAGGACCTGACAGTAGTGACTCATTCCATGAGATGGTACCATTTGAAATTTCTTTGTATTTTCCATATTCTAGATTAACTTTTATTTCAATCTATTTGGAGAAAAAAAAATCAGAACTCGTACTTCCTCGTGTACATACCTGATTTGTCTCAGTTTGGTCCTTTCTATCACTTTACCAATGTTAACAATATTATTACTCTCAGTAGGAGACAGGACACATGCACACCCCTTTGTAAATTCTCCATCCTGATGCTACATTAAGCTTGCAGCTTAGAATGACACCTAATGAAAACGTGAAGGGTCTTCCCATCCCCACCTCCCAACTCTCCTCCGTGGTCTTCTGATTCTCTCTGCATTCCTGAAGACCTGTGATGTCCTACCCTAGGCCTGACCCCACATCACGTTCCAAGTTTATTTCATCAGAATTTTATCTCTTCACTGCAGCTGATTTCAGTTATGAATGCAAAAGAGATAACCAGACTCAAGGTGCCT